>JAKWJA010002496.1:40415689-40590689 GCA_027704765.1 Solanum habrochaites
CAATACAACAACTAAACCTCACAAAAATCCTCACAACCCCTGAAACTCACCCTACACCCCACCCAACGCAACACCATACAGCACTCCCCATTATCAACATCTATCACCTCTTTTAATTTCATCCACATTGAGCTTTCCGATTAGTTGGGTGGCCATCCTTGCATTTTGGAGAACTCTTTAATTGCTTTCCGTAATTCCTTTATAGAATGTTGTGGTCATCTTAGTAGTAGTAGAGGCTTCATAGACAAATAGATAGTCAGACAGTCAGTTTGGGTCTCTCTTTAATTACAGATATACATATATTATTTTTGAGACTTAAGTGTCATTTTGGACAAAACTATTATTTAAAGTGTTTTTCATGAAAAATGTTTCTTGCTTTATATTTAAGTTAAGTCTTCTGCTGAGATAAGTAATTCAAACCAAGGATTTGCTGAAGGCCAACAATGATTGTTGGGTGTCGGTCACATTCAGGGAGTAGGCTTTGCCGTGAAAAGCTTGGTATCAGAGCACAGAGTTCAAGAGTCCTAGGGAGTCTATGAAGTCGTGTTTGTAGAGTCTTAGTCATTGGTGTGGCGCGCCACATCTATGATTAGGAGGTTGCAACGTTAAGGAAATTCTTCACTTCTTTGATATTTCTTTTCATGCATTGGAGTTTTTTCTCTAAAAAGTTCCCTTCTGATTCGTTCATGCGCGTGTTGGAGATCATCATGCTTCCACGAAGAGCATTCAGAGGTCGACTAGTCATAAGAAATGTTGAGGAACCAGAGGTACCTAATGTACAGGACGTGCAACCTCAAAGGAAAGTCACCAGTGTTGAGTTCCGCGAGGCTATTCGAATTCTAAGATAAGTGGTAACTAACCAAGTCAGGCAACAAAGTGAAGCACAACAAGAAGGGGCTGACACTTTTATGATTCGGGAACTCTTGAGGATGAATCGCCCAAGCTTCGCTGGTTCGAGTTCTACTGAGGGCCCGGAGAACTTTGTGAAAGAGTTGAAAAAGGTATTCGAGGTGATGCATGTGATTGATACTGAGAGAGTTTAACTAGTTATATCTCAACTCAAGAATGTGGCAAGGACTTGGTTTGATCAGCGAAAGGAGGGCAGATATGAGGATGCACCGCATCCGAGTAGGACTTGCTTTGAAGAAGCGTTATTGGGGCATTTATTACCCCGAGAACTGAAGAAAGCAAAGATATGAGAGTTCTTTACTTTGAAATAGGACTCTTTCAGTGTTCAGGAATATGGGTTGAAGTTTACCCAACTGTCTCTCTATACTCTTGAGATGTTTAAGGATATAACGAGCAGAATGAGCTTGCTTGTTACTAGCTTGGGTCGTGCTTCAAGAAAAGAAGGTAGGTCTGCAATGTTGATTGGGGAGATGGACATTTCAAGGCTAATGGTCTATATGCAAAAAGTTGAAGAAGAAAATCTGAGTGACAGAGAGGAGTACATGAACAAGAAAGCTAAGAGTGGAATGAGTGTAATGGCCATAATTAGCACCATCATTTGCTAGTGCACCTGCACCCAAAAACAGAAATGATTATAATGGCCATAATTTGCAGAACTTTAAGGCTAGACCACCATAGTCCCAAGGTAGTGTGGAACAAGGAGGTAGTTAGGCAGCTTCATATTCAATTGTAGTCAAGAGGGCCACTACTTGAAATAGTGTCCCAAGAATAACCAGGGAGATGGAACTCTGACAAATAGAGCCCAATCATCATCAGTTGCTCCACCAGACAGAGATGCACCTAGACGAGCCACTTCTGATACTGGCGGAGGGGCAATCACTAGCCGCCAAGAGCAAGAGAACTCTCCAGATATTGTCACTGGTATGATCAAAGTCTTTACTTTTGATGTTTATGCTTTGTTAGACCCAGGAGCAAGTTTATCTTTTGTAACTCTTTATCTTTCAAATCAATTTGAGGTTATTCCTGAAAGACTTTGTGAACCCTTCTGTGTCTTTACACCTGTTGGGGAGTCTATCCTAGCGACAAAAGTATATTGTGACTGTCCTCTTTCCATCAATCATAAGAACACCATGGTTGATCTAGTAGAGTTAGACATGGTAGATTTTGATGTTATTTCGGGTATGGACTGACTGCTTGTGTGTTATGCATCAATAGATTATAGAACTCGATTTGTCAAGTTCCTGATCTCCAATAAACCAGTCATAGAGTGGAGTAGTAGTTCAGTAGTGCCTAAGGGTCATTCAATTTCGTACTTTAAGGCGAGAAAGTTAGTTTCAAAGAGGTGTATCTATCACTTAGTCCGTGTTAATTACTCAAGTGCTGAGGTACTTTCACTTCAGTCATTTTCTATAGTAAAAGAGTTTCCAGAAGTCTTTCCTGATTATTTACCCAGAGTTCCTCCTGAAAGAGAGATAGACTTCGGCATATAAATCATTCCAAATACTCGTCCTATCTCTATTCCTCCATATATAATGGCACCAACAGAGTTAAAAAAGTAGTTGAAAGATCTGTTAGATAAAGGTTTTATCGGACCAAGTGTCTCACCTTGGGGCGCTCCGATTTTATTTGTAAGAAAGAAAAACGGTTCCCTTAGGATGTATATAGACTAACACCAATTGAATAAGGTGACCATCAAGAATAAGTATCCTCTTCCAATGATAGAAGATCTTTTCAACAAGCTTCAAGGTGCTTCTTGCTTCTGAAAATTGATCGCAGATTAGGCTACCATCAGTTGAAAGTTATGAAATGTGACATCCCAAAGACAACTTTTAGAACCAGGTATGGGCATTATGATTTTTTAGTTATTTTCCTTTGGTTTGAAAAATGCACCAGCAACGTTAATAGATTTTATGAATAGAGTCTTCAAACCTTATTTAGATTTGTTTGTCATCGTCTTCGTTGATGACATACTAGTTTATTCAAGGAATGAAGATAATCATGCTAGTCACCTCTGAATTGTTCTACAGACTTTGAAAGATAAGGATCTATATGCCAAGTTCTCCAAGTTTGAGTTTTGGCTTAAGTCTGTGGCATTATTGGGCCACATTGTGTCCGGAGATGGGATTAGTTGATACCAAAAGATAGAAAAAGTTCATAGTTAGCCTAGACCGACATCTCCAACAGATATAAAAAGTTTCTTGGGTTTGGCTGGCTATTATAGGTGATTTTTTGAAGGTTTTTATATCTATATCATCTACTTTGACCAAGATAACTCAGAACACAATCTAGTTTCAATTGTGTGAAACTTGTGAGAAAAGCTTTCAAGAATTTAAAAAGAGATTGACTACCCTCCTATTTGACTTTACCAGAGGGTACTCAAGGTTTTGTGGTGTACTACGATGCATCAAGATTCAATTTAGGCTGTGTGTTAATGCAGAATGGCAAGGTTATAGCTTATGCCTCCAAATAGTCGAAGGTTCATGAGAAGAATTATTCGACTCATGACTTAGAATTGGTTGGAATAGTTTTTATTTTGAAGATATGGCGTCACTATATGTATGGTGTTCATGTTGACATATTCACTGACCACAAGAGCCTCCAATATGTGTTCACTAGACAAAGGAAGTGGTTAGAACTACTCAAGGATTATGACATGACTATTCTTTACCACTCAGATAAGGCTAATGTGGTTGTTGATGCCTTAAGCAGGTTATCCATGGGAGTACCGCCCATGTTGAGGAAGAAAATAGAAAGTTATATAAATATGTGCAAAGACTTGCATGCTTGGGAGTCAGACTTATCGATTCCACAGAAGAAGGGATAGATGTGATTAATGGGGCTAAATTATCACTAATGTCTGAGGTAAAAGTGAACAAGATCAAGATCCCATTTTGCCTGACTTGAAGTCAAATTTCCATAAGTAAAGAGTATTAGCTTTTGAACAAGGGGGAGGTGGTGTGCTAAAGTATCAAGGTAGGTTGTGTGTACCTAGGGTAGATGGACTCCAAGAGAGGATCATGGAGGAGTCTCATAGCTGCATATATTTCATTCATTCGGGTTCCACTAAGATGAACTACTGTCAAGTGAGAGACGTAATATTATTGGATGGCATTAATAAGACTTACTGGTTTCCGTTTTTTGTTTGCCAAATACCGATATGTGTCCAACAAGTTAAAGTGGAACACCAAAGACCTGGAGAGTTGGCTTAAAAGATAGAACTTCCAGAGTGGAAGTGAGAGGTGATTAATATGGACTTCATCACAGGCTTACCAAGGTATCACATGCAACATGATTCTATTTGAGTGACTTTCAATAGTATGACAAAGTCAGCCCATTTCTTGCTGGTAAAGACTACTTATTCGACCGAGGATTATGTTAAGTTGTACCTTCAAGAGATGGTGAAACTTCATGGAGTTCCGGTCTCCATTATTTTAGATAGCGGTGCACAATTTACTACACAATTATGGAAATCTTTCCATAAAGGTTCGGGTTCAAAGGTGAACTTAAGCACTACTTTTCATCCTTAGACAAAACAACAAACATAGAGTACAATCCATACCTTAGAAATATGTTGAGAGCTTGTGTGATCATCTTCAAAAGGAATTGGGATGATCATATACCTCTAATTCAGTTTGCTAACAACAGTTACCATTCGAGCATCCAAATTGATCCATATGAGTCTCTTTAAGGTAGAATATGCAGATCTTCTATTGGATGTTTTGAAAATGGTGAAGCAGGGTTAATAGGACCAGATTTAGTTCACCAAGCCATGGACAAAGTGAAAGTGATTCAAGAGAGATTAAAAACGGCATAGAGTTGCCAAAAGTCCTACATAGATATTAGGAGAAGGCCGTTAGAGTTTGAGGTGGACCATTGTGTCTGAATGTTTCAGCCATGAAGGGGGTTATGAGGTTTGGTAATAATGGAAAACTTAGTCCCCGACACTGGTCCTTATAGAATCTCCAAGAGGGTTGGCAATGTAGCATATGAGTTGGAGTTACCCCAAAAGTTAGAAGCGGTTCATCTGGTATTCCATGTGTCTATGTTGAAAAAGTGCCTGGATGATCCTTCATTAATTGTACCAACTAATAATATTGAGATTAAGAATAGCTTATTCTATGAGGAGATTCCGCTTCAAGTTTTGGATCGTCAAGTTCGCAAGTAGAGAACAAAGGAAGTGGCATCAGTCAAGGTCCTTTTAAGGAACCAATTTGTTGAAGATGCAACTTCGTAAGCTGAAGATGATATGAAGAACAAATATCAACATTACTTTGAGTTCGGAGCGAGTACAAATCAAGGTACTAAATTATCTTCGTAGCACTTTTAAGACTATGTGTAAGCATGTTATTACTTGCTTTTGTTGGTTTCTTACTGAAATGATGTTACTACCTTTAGCTTAGTGAAAGAGGTCTCCTGAGAATATTTATTTTTTTGAAAGAATAGGAGGAATTTGGAAAATTTTCTAAGTGTAAAAGTAAGTTTTTGGTTATTTTCAAATGTCCATAACTTCTAGTTCAGGATGAGTTAGGGTCAGTTCTTTATATGGTTGGAAAGCCCTTGAAGAACTTTCCAACGCCGCTGAGTTTGAATAATTTTGATATCGGAAGTTGGGCTGTTGGATTGAGAAAAGTCCAATTTGGATTTTAGTAAGTAAAGTAATCTTTTAACCCTACTATTTCCTAATTTGTTTTAAAGGTTTATTAGGGGTCAAATTAAGACACAAGTCAGTTTTTAGAAGATTTAATACGCTTAGGGATTGGGAGAAAAGAGAAGAGAAGAATGAGAAAGGAGAAAAGACCAAGATTTCGCCAAGAACGCCAAGATCGTTGAGTGAGTTTCGTTGAGGGTGATCCCTTTAAGGTATGTGAGATCTTTTTGTGATGGGTTTTTCCACATAGACAATAAATATGTTTTAATTTTGCGCAATTAGAGTAGATTGAATAATGAACATTGAAGTTCTTAATGAAAAAATGTTGAATTCTTGTTGCTTGAGTTGTAGTATACTTTGGGTTGTTTGATTCGTGTTTCTGGGTTGTTTTAGAAGTCTAAACTATTGTTTATTGAAATTTTTTGTGATCCTAAGTGTTTGGGGTGATATCCATGGGATTACAGAAGATTAAAACTTAAAATAAGAGAAGAAAAGTTGTAAATCCCGTTTGACAGGACCTGGGGCACCGCGCCTGCTAGAGCCCCTCAGGGCAGCCTTTTTCGGACAGGGCATGGCGCGCTGTGCTAGTCAGAGCCCATCAGGACAGTCACTGTTCGTCATGCTTTGATGCCCCGTACTTCACATAGCGCCAGGGTCACCCGAAGATCCCATCCCCCCCCCATATTTTTGTATGAGTTCTAAGTGATATATCTATAATTTCATGTTGATTCTAACAATCTAAAGTACATTTAAAGATCATGAAATCATCCATAAACATGAGATCATGGTCCATAATCAAATTCAAGAAAGTTAAGAGCAAAGTCAAAGAAGTTAAGAGTCAAATTTACAAATTAAGAAACAAGTCAAAGTGAGTTCTTAGAGTTTTCAAGACTGTTAAACAAACATTTTTAATTTATTTGAAGGCTCAAGTCTCAAAATTAGTGAACTAAGTATTCCCTAAGAATTAAGTTTCAACTAAAGCAAAAATTTAAGAGTGAGTTCATTTCTCAAAAGTTATAAGGAAACTAAGTAGTCCCTAAGAGTATAAATGTTTTCACATTTTGAGAAATAAAGAAAGGTAGACTTCCACAGATCCTTTCACTAGTTTTGAAAATGGGAACTATGATTTCCAAGAGAGCTTTTAAAGCTATGTTTGAGAAATTACCTCAAACCAGAGAAGAAGTTGTTTTAAAAACGTATGAGCAAAGTATATTGGGAGTAGTATTGAGCACCTATATTGGGACATGAGTTCATATCAACTCAAATATCCATAAGCCATGTAGCCATCATGGACAAATAAATGATTATACTTTTTAGATGATTCCTTAGTGCTTTTTATCATTGACTTGTGTATCTACTTAGTAGTTTAGGTTCTATACCAACGGAAAGGTATAGAGCGGTCCTCTTGCAACGTGATGTAAGATCTTGTACCATCGATTAGACTCATAGTGATGGTTGTCGGTTAGAGAATCTCCCACAAAAATTATATTACTTTCATATATAAGTAAAAATTGAGTGTAATAACGCATTACTTTTAATGCACTAAATGTTTACACTGCTTTTACAAGTTTTATATATATTTCATGTCTCTTTAGTGCTTTACATTGAGTTATTACTTCTTGAGTTGAGCAGCCAAGATAAGTTCATTCTTAATCCTATCAAGCTTAATAGTTGTTGTTTAAAATTCCAACTCGCATACTCGTACATTCAATGTACTGATGCCAGTTGACCTGTATCGTCTTATAATTAGAAGCAGGTAACTAGGATCAACATCAAGTGCCTCGTTGATCCACCTTAAGCTTCAAACTTTGTGGTGATCTCCTTGCATTATGAAAGACTATTAAATTGGTTTTCGTATTTCTTTTATAGAATGTTGTGAGGTTTGTCCCAACGTTTATCTTAGTAGTTATAGAGGCTTCACAGACAAATAGATAGTCAGACAGTCAGTTTGGTTCTCTCTTTAATTATAGATATACATATATTGATTTTGAGACTTAAGAGTCATTTTGGCCAAGACTATTATTTAAAGAAAATTTATTTCATGAGATATTCCATATTTTAAATATTTGATAAGTCATATCCCCAGAAGTATAAGTCGTCAGTCCAAGGGTTTCGCTCAAGGCAGCAATGGTCGTAATGGGGAAACTCGACCCATTTAGGTGTAGGCTCTAGGCGTGATAAAACCCTTGCCTTGACTGACAATCGACATTTCAGAATCATTGCTAGCCCCCAAGAAAACCCTTGCCATGACTAACTTTTTAGCGGAAAAGTGATTTAAGCAAATATGGGTTTAAAACTAAAATAACTCTCTTGTATAAAAATGCTCAATTTAAAATGTTTAAAATATACTAAATGAAAGTCGTAAGATTTTGCACAACATCTCAAAAGAAATACTGAAAAACTCTTAATATTATTTGTCTATGAGCTTATATTTCTCAAGATAGATATCTAAGCAAGACCGACGACTCCTCAAAATAACTAAACTAGAAATAAAATGGAGTCGCCGAGAGAAAGGAGGTCTCACCAAACGTTGTCAATGAGTGCAAATTGATCTCAATGAAGCAGTTTTTGATGATCTTGAACACATATATCTGCATCATACAAAGATACAAGTCGAATAACATTAGAACATTTAATGTATGAGTATGTTATATAGCTGAAGAAACAATAACTGAACTGAAAGGGCTAGAGAAATACTCAACTGAATGTAAATCATAAATAGAGATAATATCATTTAAAGCTTTGCAAAGTAAAAGATGTTAACTCAAAGAACTATGTGTGTGTGTGTATATATATATATATATATATAAGACAAATACTATTTGCTCTATTAGGGAGTTTCTTTGACTATCAACCATTACTATGAATCTTGTGATGAGATAACGTCTCATCGACACCGTCAGAACTGAGATATTCCTTATCGGTGTATAGAACATAATCAACTCAGAAATCTATCTAATAGACCTTCTCATAGGTAATAAGGAGTTGCCTGAATGTTGTTACGATCATATCCCATGTTGGCTACGTGATTTATAAGGAATCTTAGTTTTTTAATTTCTTTTCCATATCGGTGCTCAATAATACACCTAAAATTTATAACTCAATTCTCAAGTAAAATACTCTCTTTGGGTTGAGATAAGTTCTCAAATAAGCCTCTTTAAGAGGTAAATGCTATGTACTTTATTTTTTGTAAACTTTATAAAATTTTACACCATTTTGAAAAATAGTACTCACTTTAGACATAAAAATGATACATTTGAGAATTCTTTAGTTTCCTTAAACTCTTCTCAAAATATAATTTTATAGTTAACTTGCTCTTAAACTAATTTTAACTTCTTAAAATTCAATTTAAGGAAAAATGATCGTTTTGAAGAGTCTCAATCAAAACTCAGATATTAGGGCACATGTTATATTATCAACATTAATAATAGCTCAAATATGTCAAAGCATAATATAGTAACTAATAGACAAGAATTTAGAACTCATAAATAATAATTTGATTTATATAAGCGATTCTTGAAACTAAGGGTATAACCCAAGATTTAACTCTTACTAACTGAATTGAGTTTTGGAGGTGAGGAAGAACCAATTCAATCACTCTAAATAGCCTTGTAAACATGGAATAACATATTTATTGAAGAGTTTGAAAAAGAAATTGATTGGAAGCCTTGAAACCCTAATTTTGTTTTCCTTATGATTTTCATTTTTAGTGGGGAGTTGAGTGCATCAAATAAAATAAAATTGAGTATTTGGTGGAATATATTCCCTTAGTTGAATTTAAAACATTTTAGTTTGGTTTTAGGAAAAGTGGAAAAGAAAAAATAAACTCAACTTAAAAAGTTGTCGAAAATCTTCCACGATCCATTTATAGTCCATGGTTTGATCTACGAACCATAGATCTCATTCGTGGAATTCATAGTAAAGGTTAAGGCTCGAAATATTGTTTTATGGGTCAAAAATATGACCCATATAATTTTTTACACACTGTAGATCCAATTCATAGAATTTATATTGAATTTTACGGCTCAAAAGTTCATCATATGGGTCCGAAGTACGGCTTGTAGAACTTTCTAACCCCTGTAGATGGGTTTGTAGAAATTGAACCTCAAAATTTGTCTCTCAAAAGTTTTTAAAAGAGTTTAAAGTACAGGTTGTATCCATTTCTACGGTCCGTAGAAGTGACCCTTAGGTTACTGACTCAAAAAACTTTATTGTGGTAGTCTCTAGTAAAATAATCATATCTTTTTACTCTGAAATGAGGTAAACCTTGGCGGCGTTGAAAAGAAGATTCATAGACCTTTGATTTTATAGGTTATGGTTCAACTTATTCATTATTTGTTGAGATATTTTATCATTTAATATTAAATCAAGTAGAATCTTATATCAAAACTTAATCGGTTAAAAAGCTTTCAACTTAAATTTGTACTAGGGTATTCTAGTAGCCTTAATTCATATCCAAATCTATTCTCACACTAAAAAAATATTCTTAAAACCTAAAAATAATTTAAAAATCACCCAACACTACCTTATTCTCAAATGAAGAATGATTTGGGTCTCAGCTTTGAAATTTGCGGGGTGTTACACCTATGTCGAATCAAGCCTCTAGGAAACTCTAAAGAACCCGAGCTTCCCCCTTGTTTAATACCTTGACTTGTTGTTGGTCTAAAACAATAAACACATACAATATAATGTCCCAACAATGCCCGAATTATAGCCAAATCCTAATTCTAGACAAATTTATGATCATTCAATCCAACCTAGGGCTTTTTTCATCATAAATCAAGTAAAACCTTCCCTCAAGTGTAATATCCTAGATTCTCTTAAAAATAAATTTATAAGATGAAGGAGTAATAGACTTACCTTTACTTACAAAATTTATGGAAAATAATTAGAGGTCACCTTAATTTACCCTTCCCCATTCCAAGATCAATGATACAAAAAATGTGAGATTTTGGGACATTTTCTACATAAAATCCTGATTTACCCCGCTTTAGTGGTTGTCATCCGCTATAGCATTTGCTCAAGTCTGCTAAAATGGTCACCGCATTTATAGAAGATTAAATGAACTTTAAAGACTTGGAAATCCCTAAAAATCCTTTTGTTCGCAACATACCTTTCTTCCCTTGACGTCTAAAACTATCCACTTCATGCCAATATCAATTTTGAGAGTTCTACTCACCCGAATTTGATTTTTTAAATCCCACAAGTTCCTTAATATATTGGATACTAAAAAGTATATACAAATCCTAGATATTTCAAACCACTCATTACTGTATTACCATATACATCACCTAACCTAGATTTTATTTGAGACTACTGTACCATAAAATTTTCAAGTCATTACCTGAAATGTTTCTGGCCTTATATCTTTCACCATTGACCTATTCATGATGACCTAGAAAAGTCTTTATAATAGATACTAATTTATACATTGCTCGTCCTCAAGTTATGAAATAAAAAAAAAGCTAAAACAGAAAAAAGGATAGTATTTGAATCCTAGAACAAGTTAGGGTAATTATTTCGCATGTCCCTCTTAGTCTCGTATTATAAGTATCCTTCTCAACAAGATGATGTTTCAACTAGATCTTTACTGAGTTATTCTCCTTTGTCTTCAACTTTTAGATATCCTGATTAAGAATTATAACTGGTTCCTATTAGTACTTCAAATCCTTATCTAACACTATTGATCTTATTTGATGATATAATCCCCACATAAACACATGAAAAACTAGGTGGACTCATAGAAAGTTGGGTTGAAGTGCTAACTTGTAAGCCACTATCCCTATGCCGTCAAAAATATCAAACATATTAATGTAGCGAGGTCTAAGCTTAGCCTTCTTACAAAATCTCAACACTCCCTTTATAAGTGAGACTTTTAGCAAAAAATTGTTCCCCCACCTTGAAAGGTCATGTCTCTTGCATTGCGATCCACATAGTCTTTCTACCTACTCTGGGCTACCAATAACTTAGCTTGAATATCCCTCGCCCTTTCCTATGCTTTGTTAACCACATAAGTAGCCAAAGATTTCACATCACTAGCCTCAAACCCCTATATGAGAAATTTACATCCCCTCCAATAGCATGCCTCAAATATTTCCATATTAATCCTTTAGTGATAATCTTTAATATAACAGAGCTCACACAAGGACAAGAATTGATATCAATGGCCCCCAAAGTCAATGACACACGCTCTTAACATGTCTTTTAGTATCCAAATTTTCCTCTTCGACTGACTGTCAGTCTATGGGTAGAAGGCTATATTGAAAGTTAGTTGAGTACCCAACATATCATGCAACGTACCCCAAAACATTGAAGTAAATTGTGTTGAACAATTTGAAATCGTAGAAAGAGGAACCCATGTGACCTTACTATTTTGTTGATATAAATCTTGGTCAACTGTTGAGAGTTTTAATCCACTGTGACTGGAGTAAAGTGGGTGGATTAAGTGAACCTGCCTACAATGAACCAAATTATGCTATACTTTCTCAAGGTCTTAAGTAGTCCAACTACAAAATTCATGGATATATTTTCCCTTTTCCACTTAGGAATAGACATCCTCTAAAGCAAACCTGCAGACTATTAGTGTTCATACATCACCTGTTGGCAATTCTGACATTTAAAAACATACTCAACAATGTATTTCTTCATCCCTGACCACCAATAAAGCTTTCTCGAATCCCGATACATCTTGGTCACACCTGATGAGTAGAATTTCATGAACCATGAAACTCTGCCAACACACTAAGGATAAACTCACAAACCCAAGAAACATAAATTCTTTCTCTAAAATTGAGCACATCTTCTATATCGAGAGAGGAATCTTGGGTCTCCAATATATCACCTTATTTTTTATCCTACTAAAATTCTCACCCTCAAACTTCTTAACCTTGATTTACTCTACAAATGTGGGCTTACCTCAAAATTGGCTAACACCCAACCTTCTTAACGATACCCAACCACATGAACTTAGACTATAAATTCTAAATATCTATGGCCAAAAGTCACTTAGACACCCCTAAATATGTCAAAATGCCATGCTAACCATTTTTTGGCCTACTATTTGTAACATAACATTGACCTTCCTTGGATGATACTGACCATTTTTTGGCCTACTATTTGTAGACTACGATGATTAGTGAATACTTTATAATTGACCCCATAAAGATAATGTTTTTAGATCTTAAGAGCAAACAGTATCGTTACCAACTCATAATCATGGGTGGGGTATTTCTTATTATGGATCATCATCTGTCTAGAAGCATAAACTATAACATACCTTTCCAGCATCAATACACCACGCAAGCCTAAATGTGAAACATCAAAATAAACAATACAGTCCATACCATCTACCAATAATGTCATTGTAATGACCCGAAAAGTCATCTTTAGAAATTATCATAAAATTATAGTTTTATCTATCTCGCTAGTTGTCTCAATTCTTTTATGATTAGTCGATGAAGTTGGTTTGAGATTTTGAAATTATTCTATAACTATGGTTATTTAATTAAGGGGTAGATATCAAATAAGTTATTTAATTAGTTGGTGGTTAATGGGCAATTCCATAAATTATTTAATTTCTACCTCTCAATTAAACAACTGTAGTTATCAAAAACTATAAGGTTGTTTGGTCTACTTGCTCATCTTCGATATGTTAGTGTAGATTCCCTTTCTATTGTAATCCAAGAACGCCAAAACATATGGGCATTAGTTGATTATTATTGACTTGATTTATTATGTGTGATTCTGTTATTTACTGAAATCATATAATTGTGATAATTGAGGTGATTATATGTCATAGTGACATTTGATTTATTAATATGTTGCATCATCCCTATTATTTGATATAATATTGTGCACATGCATTGATATGAGATTGGATATGAATAAAGTTCTAACATGTTGAGATCGATTTAAAGTTATTTTGTCACGTGCAGATCGTTCATGCAATGGAGAAGTTATGATTATAATTTGGGAACGTAGAGATCTTTCGTGCGGAATTTATTTGATTTATGATAGTGCATTGAGATCCTCCGCACAAACGCATGGAGATCGTCCGTGTCGGTATATGGACTTCAAGAGTCCCCATTGGTCATGAACTCTCAATGTTATTTCAAGGCAGTTCATGTATTACGATGGAAGTACTTAAGTATTTTTGAGGAATACATTCATGGTTGTTTTGGTTTTTATTAAAATTGCATTGCATCCCATGACATCCTTCATTCTTTACGATTATGGTATTTGTGATGGTGGAAGTACTTGATATTGGTTACTCTATTTGATGAACTTGATCTTTTGTGTTGCTGAAATTGTGAGTGCCTTTTTGTGGAGGTTGTAATTAATTAATATTGAACTTGTTATTGAGAATATGTGATTGTTATAATGTTGTTGGCGAGATATGTGCTTGTAAATGGTAAACTTTTAGGTTGGGTTGGTTTTATGCAGGTTGTAGTTGTGGAGGTTCGGTTGGGGTGTTAGGAGTACCCGTATTTTATCCCCTTAGCTTGTGTTTAGAGGTTTACTTGTTGAGTACCGTGTGATTGGTACTCACCCATTGCTTCTACAATTTTTTGTAGGTTATAGCGTGGACCTTTGAGATATTTTCACTTCTCCTTATTTGAAGCTTCTAAAGGAATTTTGTGAGGTAGTTGCTTGTCATTTCAGTGATATTTTACTCCTAGTTAGAATCTTGTATCTACATCCAGAAACAGAAACCAATGTAATATTGAATCATTTGCCATATGAGAGCTTTTATACACGTGACAACCAGATTTTGGGGGTTTAATCAACTTGACCTTGTTTTCCTTAGTATTTTATAGTATTAGACTTTTATTCATGTTTTACTTCAGCATTCACTATATTAGTTGGGTTTTTGGATGACTTGTCTTGAAGGGATAAGACGAGTGTCATCACGTCCATTTTCAGGTCGTGACAGTCACAATAAGCATTGTGGTCAAGCGGTTCTTGATATGTTGAAAACTCTATGAACACTTATCTGACACTCGTATGGTAGTCCCTTTTGAGTTAGCTTAGTCAACTGTATAGCGATGGAAGCAACACAAACATGTGATACTAGCTAGCAAGACCCACAAAACTCCTAAATTTTGTCACAAAGCAAGGCCAAACCCAATTCTTAACTACCCATATATTTTAGGGGTCTACCACCACCGATTTCTTAAAAATTACATGCCAAAAAAAATATACTAAGGGTAGCTAGATTTTGCAACTAGAAAATTTAGCATATAATTTTTGTTTCCACGGGATAACCAAAACAATGCGAATGTGTTTTGTATGCTCCTCATTTCCTTTGGACTATGTTAAAATATCATCAACACAATTACAAACAAACCCAAGAATATCTAAATACCACATCCATCAAGATCATAAATGTTGCTAGCATATAAGTTAACCAAAACACATCAGAAAAAACTCATAATACCCATACCGATCCCTAAAATTTTCTTTAGGTATGTTCTTAGGCCTTATCTTTAACTTATGGTACCCCGACCTCAAGTCAATCATAGAGAAGATAGATGTTCCCTACACATACGAGGTAAGAGGTACTTATTTTGGATGATGACCTTATTGAACTATAGATGGTATATGCACATTCTCATGCTACCATAGTTCTTATTTACAAAAAACACAAAAGCACCCTAAGAAGAAGCACTAGGATGAATGAATCATTTATCAAGCAGTTCATGAAACTAAGTCTTGAATTCTCTCAACTCTAGCGAGTCATGTGATAGGGAGAGTTAGTAGTTAGGCAATTGCTCAATTCCAAATATATACAAAAGTCTATGTTCCCATCCAAAGGAATACCAATAAAACCGCATCCATTAATTTTGCAACCACATGGATAGACTGAATGGAAAGGGAATCCACACTAACATACCGAATATAAGACCATTAGACCAAACAACCCTATAATTATGTAAATTAAATGAAAGATATCATCTTTAATGTATTTGTCTTGTACAACCTTCAAATTCTAATATGTCCCCACCTGGGATCTCTAGAGTCACTGTTTTAGTAGTATTAATTTTTGGTCTATCTCATATTTTTAGAATAAGGAAATTGTTTAATGTCATGTCGGAAGTGTAATAAGTAGGTGGATGGTCTTAGAATAGTCTTTTCGGTAAGTGTTGATGCAATTGTAGAACCATTGATCTTGATTCTTCCTTGCAAACCGTTCATCCCCAATGTTTATCTCTCTTGTAGTCCAAAGTTTTTTAATCATCATAGATACCCAAGATCACATAAAAGTCTAGAATATTAAATGACTAAATCTATCTAAGTTTATAGACCCATAAATATCACAAAACAAAAACCATATACATGGGTTTCTTTGGCAGACTCTCTAATCAGGGTAGAAACATAGATAGATACATAAGGGTATCAGAGATCAAATTGTAGAAATCTGGTCATAGACAATAATAATACATATTATCATGGTATCTGATGCCTCATCCTCTAGTCTGCCCAAAAGCACGTAACACTGATCTATGTCATTATTACAGTCAACCCTGTTATCCGGTTGAGCACTATTTTCCCTGCGCTACTATTTCCTTGGAATCCACATGCTCCTTGTTACATCCTTGCCTACCCTGGATGTCCCTTACTATTATTACCTCCACCCATTGAAACCACTGCACTAGTCTTTTGTTGAACCTAGATAGTAGTTTGTATTTGAGGTCAACCTTGAAGTGTCCTGACTCACCACAACTAAAACATCCATGGTTAAGTGGACATTTTGGTTTATGCATAAGAAACCTCTTGACCATCTTGATCCAGAGACTACTATAGGACCCCATAATGACCAAACTTGTAGAAGCGGGTATTGTCGATTGAAATGGATGAATGAAGCTCTTACCTACATAGGTCATATGAATAGCAAAACTTGCAACCTAATATTCAAACCTTTGACAAATAGGCGGATGCTCTCTTCCTCAGAGCTCACCAATTGCGTAGCATAATGGAACAAGTTATGTAAATTAACCTCATAAGTAGACACAATCATGTTTGCCTGCTTAAGAGTAATAAAATCATCTATCTTTCGATCTTTCTAAGTAGGAGGCACATAATTCTCCAAGAATAAAGCAAGAAACTATGTCCTAGTCAGTGGAGGCAATAAACATGATTGATATTCCACAAAATCTCTCCACCACTACTTTGCTTCACCTTGAAGCTAGAAGATAACAAACTCAAGCCCATGCAACTGCACATCAGCCTACTTAGTAGACTCTCTTAACAGTCTAAGATAAGTTCAAAGGTATTCTCACTCTTAGAAACATGCATCCACTAAAGGCTTAAGTTTCAAAAACTTGGTCAACATATCATGTTTTGTGCCAGTCATTAAAGGGACAAGTAATAAGTCTACATCCATCTTTGATACCACAGAAGAAACAGGACAAGTGAATTGAACATGAGTAGTCTACACTATAGGATTTTCTATAGTACCTGCCAACCCACTCAAAAAATCTACCACTTATTGAATCACTCTAAAGTCCATAAAGGTAAGAATTGCAACCTTAACATGTCCTCTCACCTGTGGAACAACATTACTCTCAATCTCTATCTCAATCACCTCTTCCACATAATCTAGGGGTGGGGTGGGGTCGCTTCCCATGGTATATTCTCTACTTGAGCTCAACCTCTACCCCTACCTTTACCCATGTCCCTGCCCGTAACTCTGGCTTTACCTCTTCCACATCCTCGCATTGCGGGCTCAACTTTCTAGATTTGCCATTGTAGTTACTTCCATTGCACCATTTTGCCTAATATTAATCATCTGTGGAACGAAGAGTGGAAGAAGTTAGATACCAATTTCGATTTGGGGAGATACCAATTGGAAAAAGTTATAGCACAAAAGAAGAAAAATTAGATTTTTTTCCTCAAGTCTTGTAGCCTTTTGCAGAAAAGTAAAGAAGTCTATGTACCTTTCCGCATGACACTACTAGACTCATTTTGGTATAAAGATATCAATAAACCTAGGACTCCGTTATCAACTTCACAACTCAGATTACTTTGAATGACACAAATTCTAAACCACCTAACGAGAATAACTACCATCCTAAAATTAAACCCAACACATCATTTCTAAAACCAAATCATGATATAAAACTAACAAAAGCTATTTAGAAACAAATAAGAACTGAGTCCTAGTAAACTTAATAAATAATCAAAACATTGCGGGAATAAAAACCATTAAGAACTGAAAGTCATGATACCAAAATTCTAAATAGATAATAATGGGGTTTCAACCCCGTAACTAGAAAGCATAAATCCAATAGTCTGAAGTGTTTTTGTTTGAAAAGATGGACAAGAAAATCTAGAAGAACGCATTGCAGCTTGAAAGAGCAGTGCACCCTTCAAACTGAAGTAATGCTTTCTTCAATCGAGGTATCTTCTTGAATATGTCATGTACTCAACGAGAAAAAAAGCAAGTGTAGTAGCATTGCGCAAACACAATGTACTGGTAGGATCACACAGCTAGTTCAAAACTATAAAAATAAGCAGACAACTACAACATAGTAAGCTCACATCAACACATACAACCACAATCATGAATACATAGACTCTTAGTCACAATATCATGAAATTAACCAATACATGGATGCATATCTCACAAAATTACAATTACAAATGTCCATCCTTTTCATTGAACCACAATACAACATACATGGTCCTCTCAAGGAACCCACACATAAATTGTTAGTGTACTAGTGCAACATCCAAACCAACTAGAGTTAGTAATCGCACCAACTGTAGTATTCGACCTAACTATTTGTATTTCTGTATCGAAATGATACATGATCATCCCAAAAATCTCAAACAATGATGCACAATCACATTCAATATGAACAACAACACTTGAAACCACACGTAATAATAATAGGTACACTATATGAGATTATCAACATGATGACATTTCATATTCTTCCCTATATTTTCTCTAACATGCATTGCACAATGATAATGTAAGAAGTAGACATACATACATGCATAATTTAGAAAACATACAACTATTATTTACCTCAAATCACGCCTCTTGGAAACTTTAAGGAACCCACGGTTTCCCTTGTTCAGTACCTTCCCTTTTTCTTAGTCTAAAATAATAAACACATACAACAACAATTAAAAAAAATATCCAAACAATACCCATATTATAACCAAATCCTAAACCCATGCCAATTCATGATCAATCTATCAAACCTAGGGCTTTTACACCATTATATCAATTCAAACAATTCCCTCCCCCCACCCCCCATACAAAAGAGTAATACACTACATTTTAAGGCTTGCGAACTAATTTACAGGATGGGGAAGTAATAGACTTAGACCAACAAATTTGGTGGAAAATCAAGTAGGAACTGCCTAATTCTCTCCTCTTAGTTTCATGATATATGATGAGAAAATAGGACATTTTGAGACTTTTTCTGCATAATATCTCGACTTGCCCTGCTATAGTGATTGTTACCATCTACACACTTAGTTGCATGGATTCTTCACTTTTGATGTCGTACCCGTCTCGATTCTTCAAAAATACACTACTTTTGACAAGTTGGACATATACCCTTTGACATTTTTGAAGAGTCCGAGTAACATAGTCTACACATGCCCTCTATAGGGCTTGTCGCCCGCTCCAGCGGATTGCACAAACTTCAGAGACACAGAAATTCCTGAGTTATCCCCTTAACATCCTAAATCATCCCCTTCATGCTGAGACCAATTGCATAAGTTCTATTCACCCAAATTTAATTTCGTAAAGTCCTACAGACTTTTTAATGTCTTGGCTATTAGAAATATAAACAAAGCCTAGATATTTCACCGCATGCACTTCTGTATAACCCTAGACGTTACATAGCCCATATTCCGTCTAAGAAGGGCCTAGCCTAAAATTTTCATGTCACACTATCCAAAAGGTTTTATTACCCGATTTCTTTTCCCCATTGGCCTGCTCATTACGACTAGGGCAAGTCATTAAAGAGAAAAAATATAAATTCAACAAATAGTACCACTAGGGATTGAAAAATTAATATCATAGAGCGAATAGAGTTGAACATATGGATATTTTGGAAGATGGGGATATCAGCAAAGACAAAATATAAGGGTAATTATATCAATGAGAAGTTCCCTACAATTGGCGTTGCCTATGAACTGATATAAGAAGGGATACGAACCAATCACGCATATATATATATATATAGTAATATATTAAATATATATATAGAGATTTGGGCAAGTCCGGACCAACCTAATTAATTTAATTATTTTGATTTTATATGAACATAAAAAAATTAGGGAGAGTCATTAAATTTTATTTTAAATATTTTTGTTAAGTATTTTGTATAATATTTTTGACAACTTCAAATAATATATGTGCCTGCCATTATGTGATATTTTCGTAGTTAATTATTTTTTTAATATGTAGTTTTAAATATTTTAAGTTGTTAATTAGTGTGATTTATGTGGTACGTGTGAAATTTTTAGAGTTGATCAATTTTTAATATATCTTTTTAAATAATTTAAGTACGAATTTTTAAATAATTATATGTTATTTCCATGTCCCAATTTAAGTGGCACGTGTGAAATTTTGAGTGTTAAACAACTTTTTAATATGTTTTTAAATCCATTAAGTTGTGACTAATAATAATTTTAATTTAGTTTTCAAATAATATATGTTACTCTATTTGTTTCAATTTATGTGCACATATGAAATTTAGAGAGTTAATCACATTTTGATATATTTTTTCAAATATTATAAGTTATTTTTTCAAATATTATAAGTTATTTGAAAATATATTAAAATATGATGAACTCTCAAAATTTTTCATGTGCTTAGGGCTGGGCCTAATTTGGTTAAAACCAAAAAAATCGACTGAACCGTTTTTTTTTTAATTTCGATTTCATTTTTTTGGTTCGATTTTCAGTTTTAAATTATTTTTGTCGGTTATCGAAAAAATCAAGTTTTTATGTTTGATACATTAAATAATAGGAAATTTTTTAAATGTGCATATTTTAATATTTAAGAGGGGTCTTATAGTAGTCAACACTTTACAATATTAGTGATGAATGTCAAAATGTTACGTTATTATGTATTTTTTTGTTTAATTATTATTTTTAATTATTTTTTTAATTACAAAGAAAACCAATTTATAGACAAACTAGAGCTATGTAGGGGAGAGAAAAATTATAAAAAAAGTAACAGATGCTTAAAACTCTCTACATCAGTGTACAATTGTTTCCAAAAATCTTAATGATATATATGGCCATTATTAATGAGATTCATTCGGAAAAAAATTATTGCTATTATTGTTTTGTAAAATAAACGGGGTAAATAATTTTTGGAAAATAAACAAAAACGAAGAAAAGTCAAATTTAGGTATGGTTTTAGTTAATAATCCTTATATGTTTTGTATTTGATTGTGATTTGTTGCGTTTTTTTTGTATATAATAGTATTCTGATTTGAAGTCATTTTTGTACTTTTAGTATACGGAAACCGGTATACCACAGAATACTATGATGCAGTCAATTGTTGAGACAAGAATAATGTTCAAAATCTTTATTGGAATTACGATTGTAACTTATTTTGGTCTTGATAACAAGTAATGATAATGTCATTATTTTTGGTATTTTTTGTATTTAGTATTGACTTCTTTTTTTTTAAACTATAAAGATACTATGGGGCATTTAGTTTTATAATAAAGCATTCTGGACTTGGACTGAGATAATGCTATGTGAGTACACTAGTGCAGGCAATATTATGATTAAAAGAATATGCACGTATAAAGATTTAGTTGATGACGTTGACTATCCGATTGAGGGTAGATTTGAGGTTAATCAGAATGAAACTTAAGTGATAAAAATAGAAGGTAGCATTGCACCTTTGGAGATACACCACATATGGGAATGGAGTAGTAGTCTCATTGAAGAAAGAAGTTCCGAGAATTCGCAAAGTTACGCCACATTGTGTAACTGTATTGTGAATGATCGTGATATAAATTGTAGAAATCATTTATGAAGAAGATATTGGCCATGTGTATGTAACGGAGAAGTTACTAATGATAAACACAATAGTTATTAGTGCACCATAATCAGTACAGAGTAAAGTAACTCTATTATCTGACAATATGAGCATAAAGAAGTCATTGAGGATCAAGTTTATAGAATAAGCGTACGTTGAAAGTGTGATGAAAAAATTCATTCATAATAGATTTCAGTGGAAGATGGAAGATCAAGTTTAGTAAGTATTTTGCTATTTCTATATATTTTAGCTTTTGTGGTTTATAGTAATGATTTCTATATATATCATGGTCTTGAATTTATTTTGTTATTTTCTGTTATATCCGAGCAGTTATATTTTTTTAAAAACTTGTTTGTGTATCTGAAAGTGTGATTGATAATGAAGGCTTCCTACATCAATAAATCGGGAATGTTTAGAATTAGAAGTGTGTAGATGAGCCAAACATGTCATTAAAAGATACGGTTTGTATAGTAAGAGACAAAAAACAAAAGCAGTATTGTTGGAGGTATAATAAAGCTCACAGCGTAGTTGAATCATAAAAGAAGTTGGACACCGCAAGACATACAAGTTGATTATAGACTCGAATTGGTTGTGTACATGTATCTACTCTGGCATGGAATGGAATGCTAGGGAAAAGGAACAATAATACACTAAGGGGGACACCATCTGATTCATATAGAAATTACCAGTTATTTATACATATTGGACATTAATTATCCTTGGGTCGTTATATTAAGATGAAGAAGATGGAAGAAATAGAGATTCTATAGTCTTTATAGCTGGGTTCCTTTTCATCAAGGTTTGCAAGTTGTTGAAAGTGTGTAGCCAATAAATGTTTAGTAGACCGGAACCTCTCAGGCGGGAATATAATGGCAAATTTGGGTGAAAAGCACATTGGATGGAGCACGGGGTAACTATTAGATATGATATTTTTTATAAGAATTACGCATAGTATTCTATTAATTAAAAATTTATGGTTGTATTTGACCAATAGTCTCCTAATGGTTTTTTTTGTATTGTATATGTTCAGGAAATATATGGCCCCAGCATACGGTGTTCCTAAATTCGAAAAAATGCATCTTGACTGATTTTTGAACAGTTTAGAGAAGCTCATGGTTTTAAAGGATAAAAATGTGTGTTGTATCCGACAGAATGAGGAGTATTATAAAAGAGTGATTTCGAGGATATACAATTATCCCACATTACAGTTCATGTGGAGAACGTGGTGAAGACTTTACAAAGTCACAGGACCAGTCTTTCAGGGTTTATGCCAATGACAAGGCATTTTACAAACTTCTGAATTTAATGAAGTGATGAAAAAAGTAGAGCATGTTGATATACGGGTGACGAATTATTTGAAATTGGCTGGTTTGACCAATGGAAGAGTGCATGCACCAGTTTGATCGAGGCACTTGAGAATCAACATAGCGGCATGCATTAAATGCATGCCTATGAAGCAAGAGAAATACTATATATATTTTCTTGAGGCAATTAGACAAATTTTGGTCGCTGAAATTTCAAAAAACCATAAATCTGCTTCTAATACATTCACGACACTTTGTGGTTAAAGCACTAAGAAATGCTAGTGAAAAATGAAGAAACTTTCACTACGGATGACGGTATGTTTATGCTTCCTAAAATTGTTGTATTTGCATTAATTCAGTAAAAAATTGAAAAGATTATATAACTTGTATGATTTAAAATGCCTTTTAACTTTGTGTAATAGTAGTTGCGACAGAATTATGTGCACAGTGTTCGTCATGAAGGGGAAACATTTATTGTTTGTCTTGAAAAGAAAGAAAAACTTGCACATTAGAGATTTCAAGTGGATGAATTACCCATGTTAGCACGCTTGGGCCTTGTTTTGAAGAAGAAATTCTTGATCATGATCCGTATTGTTCTGGGACCTTTACAAGCAAATACATTACTTGTTACATAGACTAACCAAATAAATCATTATTCTGATCGAAAAGATTGGAATGTCTGACTGCATATGTAGAGAATGAAATAGTTTAAGCCTCCAAAGTCAAAAAAACTACATGATAGGCCTCCAAAAAAGTTTCGTGATAAGACGTACAGTGAGGCATATGGAAGTAAGAAACAAGAATTCTTGTTAGTGAGTACTTGTGTTAAAAAGGCAACATAATAGGCGATCATGCGGAATGGCCACGAACGGAATAGTTAGATATGTTGAATTGTTTGAAAAATAAATTTTACATGTGTTCGACAAATTGTTTATTATCTTGTAATGATGTTTTATAATGTTCAAATTAATAATATTTTTATCAAAAAGTTCGTTTGCGTATTTACTTTGTATTCAATAAAGTTTGTATTGGTAAGATATAACTTAATGTCTTAATAAAATAGAGCAACACAACAAATTAAACAAAAATAAAATACAAAGTCATTTGTTAGCTACTCATATTAGCGCCTATACCATTGGATATTAATAAGCTGAGTTCTTCATATGTATATGTATATGCAATAAGACTATAAAATATGACTGAGAAACTGTGATTATGATTCATAAAAAAATCTTTGAACTTTATAATACAACATAAGTGACCACGATTAAAAAGAAATTATATTGTTAACAGACAATACAACTACAAGTAATAGGACTTAATGATAATGTAATTACAATAATTTGAAAACTATGAAGACAACATAAAAAAATAACAACCAGTTTTCAATATGTATATGTAGGACGCAATAAGACTAAAAAAATATGTACTTGAGAACTGTGATTTAAGGGTAATAAACCAAATATATTTGAATTATATAATACATTACTGTGAGCACAGTTGGTGAAAATAAATTACATTTTATTACAAACAATACATACCACAGTTAAGGTGACGTAATGGAATAATGTATACAATAATTTTATAACGAGAATACACATAAAAAAATACAACACATGTACCAATAAAATGAATATATTACATAAGTTCAAATGAAAGTACACAGATAACTGCAAAACACAAGTTAATCAAAATGATAAGTATGCAGCATTATCTGCTACATAAAAGTAATCAAATGATAAGTATGCAAAAAATATAAAGCAAAAGAAAAGTTATGAAACATAAATTAACTAGTTTAAAACAAGAAGAGTATCTTCACAAACGCACAACTACTGTATTTCAATTTGCATCAACAACAACCATGAACAGAGGAGGCATGGCATGCCTTTAGAAGGTGCCTCAAGATTCACTAATGGCTCCGGTGTTTGCTTTGGCTTGCATAATTCCAAAAGAAGTGCAGATATTTGACCTTTTAAAGCATGACGTAAATGGACCACTGGATTTCCTTGACCATAAGACTGCCCACTGGGCAAAGCAAGCATAAGATACCACATCCCTGAATAAAATAGAGAATACAAAATGAAAATTTAAATACAAAATAAAAAAAAATCGACTAAAAGAAATTAATACCACTTACAAGCTGTCATCGGTGTTTTGTGTTGAGTATGTGTCTATGAAAAAATATCCCAAATAACTCATTCTTTCATGACTAAACAGAATCTATTAAGCCTCGGGTTCTTGTAATAATCATAACAGAGTCAACTTGAAGCGGAAAGAGTTAAGCAAACTAGGTAACTCTTTCTGATTGCTTGCAATCATGACCTGCCGCCCTCTTAAGAATATAAACGTATACACGTCTATCATTAAGAGAGGAGTATCGTCAAATGCCCAATTGAAATTTTCCTTACATTACATGGTAAATACGTGATCCACCAAAGCCACGGAATGCCGCAGGAAACTTTACTTCTAATGTAATCACCATATAAAATTCTCTTCATCAGCGCACAGCAGAAATCACATCTAATATCAGACTTCTTCCAATTGATGAAATTTTGGACTTAAACACACAGTCCACAGTTGTGTATTTATACTGATGTCACATCATACTTGACTTTCTTTATCAAAATAATAAATTATAACATTTGATATGCTGAACAAAAAAAATAACTAATCATTAAGATAACAATAAAACAACGAAGAAATAACTAAATATACAGTGTTACTTACCAATCTTAAACAATTGTCCTTTTCGAGTAAAAATAGTAGAACCCAATTTTATTGTCTACAATATCAACACACAAGTCAAATGGAACAGGAATGAGTGTTGTAACCCTTCTGTATTGGTCCTGATCAAGAGTACTAAAGAAATACACAAAAAATAAAAAGTATAAATGTGTACACCGTAGTATATGACGTCTAAAGAAATCACAAAAATAAAAGGTACACAAAAAAATCAAAGGTATACATAAAAACATAGATATTATATAGTATCTAATGTAGTTGTGAAAATATGCACCAGAATTTAGAGTAAACATACATAACAACAAAAAAAGATCTGGATGTTATTACAATACAATTTAGGATTATGAAAAAATATGAGTTGGTCAATCATTTATTAAAAAAAACGGACATTAGCATTCAATAAGTTGATAAGTGAAAATACACACAAACAGTTTGAATAAATAAAAATGAATCGCGTAATAACTGATTATGCAAAATAGCCTCAAAAAATATAATCATGAATACAAATAAAAAACATATCATATACTAAACAAAAGTGTAGAATACATTAATCCAGAATACATTTTGTTATATTATTATACGTATTACATACTGACTTGTTTCAATTGTTTTGCTAAAGAAGACTTCGCAGAATTCATGACCGGCATGTGCATCCCATAGATGATATTCACGATGCCAAAAATAAGGATCAAGATGAAGAGTGTTTCTGTTCAAAAATATTGATTGCCAAATGAAGTACCCTAATGTAAATGTGTAAATTAAAAAAACCTAACCATATACAAAAAATAATAATAAACAATTAATAATCAATTTAAAAATACATTAAAATGTGTTATGTCTTGATACCTGCAGTATGAACCGAACCGAATGTCAATATGGGGATTGTATTGAAAAGGTCCTTGGACGTCTAATCCTCCATGCGCAGGTAATGGTGTGGTGCACAAGACTTTTTTTTTCCGACTCTTTTGCTAGCTGTTTTTTTTGAATATTTAAGTTTGTTCATTGCTTTGTGGTTGGAATGTGCAGGAATAAGCTTGTTCTGCATTATGATATTGTCAGTACACAAAACTTTTTATGGCACTGAGAATTGGCATGACATAATCATCCAACTCCAAACTGTGAGTGTTGTGGTGACCATTCCACGGGAAACAAATAGATTGAATACGGTAGGAAACTGAATGATCATCGCATCATTGTCATCTGATCTGTAAAGTCATGTTGTCTTCAAAAACAAGTGACTTATGTTTTTGGGTTTGTCAAATACAAATGATGGTGACGGGGATCTGTAGTTAATAAAAAAATTAGTCACAGCAAATATACTAATAAGAACAAAAGTAATTAGTTTAGATAAGTAGAAAAACATACACTTGGGATTATTGATTTTAGACGAACTAAATCAGTAGTATCTACATGGATCGATTACGCACAGGGAATTGTTACAATCAATCTTTAAAAAATATAAAAATGTTAATTATAAACAATATTCCCAATTGCACTATATACCACCAATCCCCATTGTAGCACCCCGCCTTAACACCCACATACTTGTTTATTCAACACACCAACAAATATCGGGTATGTCTCCCAGATTGAATTTCAAAAATTGAATGATCCTTTAAAAAAGGGAGATGAATAAAAAAAAATAGCGTTAAACCATATAAAAATACAACGACCGACAAAATGAACAACCTACCCATCTGAAAAAACTTCACATCTCGCTGAACCATCATTTGAGCTTTCATCACTCGTCTTTCTCATCATCAGAAGATATTCAATCCAGTAGATACAAAGTAGAAGTAGTCAAAACATAATATAAAAAATTTTTAATATGAATACAATATAACGACATGTAACGTACAAATTAATATTAAACTATACCACCAGAGTACGAAAAAACAGAATACCCACCCCAAATATCTCCAATTTTCAAAATAAGATGTCTCTACTGATTTTTGATTTTATAAATGCAACTGGACTTGTAAATTGTTGTCGCTTGAGACCAGCTGTAATGTTTATGTTGTGCTGAAAAGATATTGAATAAACAAAACATCAACTATATTTAATCACATAGGATCTAAAGAAATAAAGTACTACAATATAGGAAAAAAAATTAATATTTAGACACATATATATTATTACAGTATACAGATAACAAATAGAAAAACACGGTTATTTTCCAAATGAGGTTGTGTCTCACATGATTTGCTTGTTGATAAACTTGGATTGTAAAAGTTGTGATCCTTGACAGCATTGTCATTATTTATTTTTGTCATGTAAAATATTAAAATTACAACATAAGATTTAAACAAATCAAAAAACCGAATAAAAAATAAACATAACAATTGAGCAATTGTTTAACCTTCAAAGTAGACATATGCTTTAAAATTATCATTTATCAACTTCCGTAATGTCTTAAAACTCTTCTCTAAACCTGAAAAAGTTAAAATATGACAGGAAGACAATTTTACCACACAGATGCCACAATAATCTAGACGAAATAAATATATTAGAAAAGCATAAGTATAAAAGTATAACTCCTTTCGTACTCAGAGAGTTCCTCCTCTTTAATTGTTCATGAGTTCACACTCGTACAGATGGTATTGAGAATCCTTTGTTTGCACCAAGTGCGAGTTGTGTATTCTTAGAAACACAATTTTTGTTTCTTCCGCCACAACTTTCTAATTGCCGTTTTTCCCCATTTTGGTTCGTTACTAAGATCATCTGTTCATTCAGCTTCCATTTGATCTGTGATATTTGTAGTCCTTTTTCCGTACACTTTATAGCATCAGTGATTATGATTGCCCCTTTTTCTCTTCTACCTGTACCTTCATGAAGGTGGAGGAGGGGGGGTTGACAAAAATCATCATCTGAAATTCGTCCAGAAAGTGCATGTTCATCAATCTCACGGATGGGCTCAGTTTCAACACCTTCAGGTGATTTTAAACACCTTCAGGAGTAGGTATAATTGTAGAACAACAATTTCATCAAAAGAAAAGGACAAAAACATTTTCCATTTAATCTGAAAACGATAGTAAACAGAATATTAACATAATAAAAGAATATACACGATTAATACAATTACAAGGGTACAATTGACATGAATTATATTACAAGACCTCTCTATGACCATATTGAATGTGTCTGTCCTCAAGTTTTGAATCGGGGGGGTTTTTTTTTTTGGTTTTGCTCACTACTGTTTGCCAGTTAGAATACGGGGGCTACAATCACTGATTTTCCGTGCAAAAATTCGTGACGATTACTCATGCACTCGCTAATCAATATTGTGAAGGACAAACAGGCATACCACAATATTCTAAATATTGGACCATCATTAGTCAAAAACCTTGTTCATATCTGTAGCAACCCCTCAAATGTTTTTCTGCCCCAAGGGACGCAATGATACAGACCACTTGCATTAAACCAAATCAAAATGGATTCTAGGAATCTCCAATGATCTCTTCCGCAGGAAGAATACACAAACATATGAATGAAATATAATATTGCAAACTTAAAGCATCACATCTCATTGAAACCCAAAACTTTACAATTGAAAACTGATCGAAAACAAATCAGATCTACAGTAGGATCCTCATTACCACCAAAGTACCTGGGAACAAAAGGCGGTTGGTTCTTCTGTGTTAAAACGTGACTCTATACAACACCAACACAAATTTAATCAAGTATAAGCGCTAACGTCCTAATTGTGAACTTAAAATAACTCCAATTACGTTGATACAAGATCTGATACTACTAGCTTATACTTCTAGTGACATACAACACCTGTGAATGTGACCTCGTCCTCCAACACTTTTTTGATTTCATGAAACTGGACCAAAAACAATACTCTCACAAAATAATTATATTGCTCGTGTAAGCTGTCCCTCAACTTGAATTAATGTCATGATTACTATACAGTGGAATGTGGTGAGTGTGAATGTGGCGTGCCCTTTTGTGGTTAGCTTTTGCAAGCATAAGAAGTCCCCTGTCAATGAATCCAAAAATTGAAATAATAAAAAATACATAACAAAAAACATGATAATAAATAAAAAACAACACAGTTACAACAACATACAAAAAACACACATTGGTGGCCAAATATGTGGTTATATGACAAAAACTAACAAAAAAAAAATACAAAATGATTATGGATCTATCTGATGTAAATAGAATAAATAACAATTCCAATTACTAGGTTAACCAAGAATACAAATAAAACTATGAAACTACAAAAAATAATACTTGGACTAAACTAACATGAACTCAATATACACTCAAATATATGATACAAAAAATATTAAAACTATCAAACACAAAAAATAAATCATATCAAAAACATAATAAAATTTCATATTACCTTACAAATCTATTCAACAATGAGTAAATACACAATCAAAATTATAAAATGTGTTACATTGACAAAAAGAAAAGAAAATGTAAAATATACACAATCAAACTTATATAATTTGTTACATTGAGAAAAAAAATACAATAAACAGATTAAAATACAAAATACATGTTACCTGATAATAGTGAATACAAAAACACTTAGGGTGTGTTTGGTATGAAGGAAAATGTTTTCCATGGAAATGTTTCCTAGAAAATGTTTCCTGGAACACCCCCCCCCTGGGACAACAAGTAGGATTTTGGATTATTTTCTTATGTTGGTTTGGTGAGTATAAAATATTTTTCGGAAATCATTTTGAGGTGTTTGATTTAGACTAAAATGGTTTTTGAGAAACATATTTTATTTTTACTAGAGTAAAAAATACTTTATGAATGAAAATATTTTTTAAAAAATCAAAAATTCTTATGTTTTGGGGGTGGTGGTGGGGGGGTAGGGTTTATTTTTGGGGAGAGGTTGGGGGTTCGGGTGGGGGGTGGGGGGGTGGTTCAGGTATCGATGTGAAAAATTTAAATTTTCAAATTGAAAATATTTCTTTTAAAAAAATCGAGGTGTTTCCCAAAAAAAATGTAATTTTTAAATTGGAGGAGAGTTTTGGAAAATGTTTTCCTTAATTTTTGAAGGGAAGTCATTTTCTTAATTTTGAGGAAAATGTGGTTGATTTGAAAAACATTTTCCAGATTTGTCCCAAACCAAAAATAAAGAAAAATTGCGAAAAACATTTTCAAGGAAAAATGGTTGCCGTCATACCAAACATATGGAAGGGAAAAGTTTTTCCTTTCATACCAAACACACTCTAGAACTATGAAAAAATTAAAAAATAATAATAACTATAACAAGATGAAAATTCCGACTACACTAACAAATGTATACGATAATACTAAATAGACAATCAAACTCGTAAGGTATATTATATTGACAACTAATACAAAAAAGAGGAATAGAATACAAAATACAATACATAAATGACATTCAAAAAATTTTAATACAAAAATACATAGAAACTATAACAGACTAAATATTCCAAATACACTTCCAAATTCATTGTAACATGTATTTTTTTCAATCTTAAAAATTACTAAACAAATTAAATTAAACATGCAATTACACCAGCACATGCAAAAAAAAAAATTACATACTTCTCCAAAAAAATTGGCTTATTCAACTTCTGAAGTTCTGGGAATTTAACCCTCGACAGGTTCAGCCATTTTTCACCTCGATAAAACTCCTTAGACTTAGAAGTTGAACTACATTGTTGTTATTTCTGAGTGAAACAAAAAAATATTAAAAACTATGATAACTCGGAGAACTGTGATTTTTTTACAATAACTCTATAACTCTCTTGAATTGCACCTTGAAGAGACGAATTTGCGTATTATGAAAACCCACTAAAAAAATAATTTAAGAACAAACATAAAAAAAAAAATTAAAATGAGTAAGTAAATCAAAAACTAATATGAAGAACATAATACCCAACTCAATGTGAATCTCCAAATCAAACCTTCAAACGGAATTACTTGAGAATGATGTAAAATAGGAAAATTCGGAAATATGTTAAAAATTGATTTTGAAGAAATACAAGCGTAAATCTGGGAAGTTGATGATATATGAATAAATCTGGGATTTTGAAGAAGTTGAGAAAACCTGAAATTCAAACGAAAATCATGGAAGATTATGAGTTGAAAATTAACAAAGATATTCTATGAAGAATTAGTTTTGGAAAAGGTTAGAGAGAGAGAGTGAAAATATTTTTTTTAATAAAAGTGAAAATAATGCATTGGAAGTTGTAGAATTACCTATTAAAGAGGGTTAGAGTGATAACGTGACAATCCAATTAAAATTCAGGTAAGAGAGTGTTAGAGAGATAACGTGACAATCCCACAAAATTGGAAGATTGATAAGGTAATATATTAATAAATATAAAAGAAAATTCGGAATCAAGCAGTTAATTAATTTTGAAAAAATGTCATACAGATAGTGAAAATAAATTTTATTAATAAAAATGAAAATAAAATATTGGAAGTTGTTGAAATGATTAGTAATAATATATAGATAGAAATTAATAATAATTCTTAATATAAGAGAGAGAAATTTAAAAATGCATTAGTATAATATCTTTTTAATTACTTAATATAGGAATATATATAATTCATGAGAGAACAAAAAAATGTGGGTGGTATTTTTGTAATAAAGAGAAGAAAAATATTAATATATAAAATAAGTATTTATTTTTAATAATAATGACATTTTTGACATGTTTACTAATATTATTAAAGTATGGACATTATCTTTCCAATATAAGTTGTGATTTTTGACTTAGTAGCTAAATTTTCCTTAATAATTCTATACAAATCCAATCCAAATGTTACCCCATTTAAAAGTAAAAGAAAAGACCCGCCCAATTTCCAACTTTCACATATAGAAAACATAAAAATCATGTTTGTATGCTATAATTATTGTTTGCTTAATTACGCTCCATATCAAACATAAATTTGTATATTTTGCTATATATATACAAAGAATGTAGTTGTATAATTTGTTATACATATACAAAGAAAGCAATGTATAATTCGCTATACATATATAAAAGAAAGCAGTTGTATAATATGTTTCGATATACATATACAAAAGATTAATTTTATAATTTGTGTTTGTATAAAGAGATAAGAGAGAAATACAAAACAAAACTGGGCAGAGAAAAATTAAATTTGTATAATCATAAGTCTATAGGATGAAAATATATGAATTCGTATTTGTATATATAATTTTCTCTCACTTTATACAAACACAAAAGCAATGTATATACATTTGCTTTTGTGTTTGTATAAAGCGAGAGAGACGAGCGAGATCTAGTGGCGAGCGAGATTTGGGAGAAGGGAGAGAGAAAAACAAAAATATATGTATATATACAATTTTCTCTCACTTTATACAAACACAAATACATTTTATACATTTGTGTTTGTAAAAGTGAGAGAGGCAAGCGAAAGTGCCACAAAAAATAGAGTGGCGAGCAAGATTCCACAAGAGAAAGAGGCAGACAATAGTTTTCTATAAACTACAATTAAACCAAACCATGTTTATAACATTTAATTTTAATTAATAGTTTGCTATTATATACAATTTTCTCATAGGTAAAAGTCTAAATTCACCAACTCTCAACCAGGAAGTTTGATATTCAAATCGAAAAATCAAACCAAAATAAACCGAACCGGTTTTATAAAAACTGAACTGAACCTAATAGATTTCACTTCATTTTTAGTTAGAATTTTCATCAAATCAAAAATCGAAAAATTAATCTGAGTTTCACAAATCGAACCGAATGTCCCTACATGTGCTACATAAATTGAAATAAAAGGGAGTAACATATATTATTTAAAAATTAGATCAAGAGTACTAAAAATCAGAACTTAAAAGTATTTAAAAGCACTCTATATTATAAAAGTGAATGTTGAGAAGCTTAGAATTATCTAGTTGATTGACCGATTTGCCCTTCTCTTCAACTTCCTCTATTTATATTTTATATTTTATTCATTGTTGATTTATTTTTATTTTTTAATATTTTCTTTTTATATTTATAACATTATACTTCCTTCATTTTAAATTAATTGAAATTTTGAGGTGTTTTACACTCTTTAAGAAAAGAAAATTAAGAATAAATTAGGCCTAATTTTCTAATTTTACCATTATTAATTATTATTAAATTTATGATTAAATAGCTAAACATTAATTGATAATTGATTCCAATACTAACTAATTAAGAGAGAAATTGAAAGAACATTCTAAAAGTAATTTTGAAAATTAAAAAATGAGTGGGAAGTTCAAAATAAATTAGATAACTTTAAAAAAAAATTAAGATTAACTTTTGATTTTCTGTAAAACCCACAGATGTTTTAGAAACTTGTTAAAAGAAACGGTGATAATGTAGAACATAAATTAAGTTAATCAATAAGGAAGAGGAAAAATTGAAAGAGATGCGCAAATTCCCAAAGACCAGAAAAAAGGTTAAACGACTTTCAGGGCCTATCAAGCATTCACATGACCTATACTACATCTAGCTTTATATATATGAGATATAGAGAAGAGAGATATAGATACGAGAGATATCGATAGATAGAGATAGGAGAATAGAGAGATATATATATAGATATAGTATATATCTATAGTATATATATATATATTATATATATATCTATATTATATATATTCTAGAAATTCATTCTTATGCTATTTAAATAAAAAAAAATAAAGTCTATATATATATTTGAAAAATACAAAAAAGTACTGTAAATGACAACATAAACTATTTAAAAAAAAAAAAAAAAAAAAAAACATATTAAAAATTTCATGAACTCTCAAAATTTTCTCATATGCTATATAAATGGAGACATGAGAAATAACATATATTATATAAAAATTATGATAATTAACAGTATTAAAAGTTGTAATAATAAACAATTTAAAATACTTTTAAAAAATACAAAAATAAAATAAAATTGGCTAAGTTTAAAATTCCACACGTGACACGTAAGTTGGGACATAGTAAATAACATATATTAATTGAAAATTACGTTAAAAGTATTATAATCACACCTTAAATTTTTTTAAATAACATATTAAAAATCTGTTTAGCTCTCTATATTTCACATGTGCCACATAAATTAGGATAGAGAAAATAACATATATTATTTAAAAGTACATTAATTAAAAGCACTATAAATCACAATAATTAACGACTTAAATTAATTAAAAGACAAACTAAAATTTTGGTATATTATAAGGGTGAATGTTATTATAATATCTATGTGTTTACTAAGCTTTAGAAACATATTTCTGCCAAAAATATAATCTTGAATATTAATATGTTATAACATTTGTATTTATGATTTTTTAATTAAATAAATAAATTTTAATGTAAGAATATATTTATTTTTTAATGATAAACTAATAAAAAATAGTGACGTAAACTAAAATTAAAGAAGCATAGACATGGGATAGCTCTCCCATCAAGAGGATAGTAAAAAATGATGCAAATTTGCAATTTAAAAGAAAAGTCTACGAAAAATTAAAATTGTTTATTAAGCTTATGCTCATGCAAGGTTTATATTTCTTTATAAAACTTTTTTCTTCTTTTTCTTTTACCAAAAACTGTCTAATAAAATTTTCAATACTTAAGTTATTGCAAATAGAAGAGCAGTACATCAAAAACCAAGCCGATAAACAAATCAATATTAAATTTAAGTTTTTTTTTTTTTGTTATCATTGAGATTAGGTTCACTAATAGTATTATGAAAAACATGAATAAATTAACTCACTAATATGACATAAGATCTTTACCTATCTAATAACTTAGCTGCACACTCTTTTGTTCTTGCTAACATCGAATGTCCAACAACTCTTTGCTTGGACTTTATTTTAATATGTTTGTAATCATTTTAAATGTATTGGATATAAATTCATAAAATGATTTAAATTATATAAAATTTAAAATATATAAATTCAAATAAATATTGTGAATTATTATAATTGAATTAATTTATTTAAATCCAATACATATGAATATTATCAAGGGATAATTTTAGGGACTTATCTCGAGGCTCCACTCTTAACACTCATATTCCCTGTGGTTTACGATATTATGTTTACCTCCCTTATTTTAATTTTGTTGTAACTGTTCTTTAAACCTATTTGAAATAAATATAAATCGATGTGTGTGTGTGTGTATATTTATAAAGTTACAACAAAATTAAAATAAGGGAGGTAAACACGTTTTTCAAATCATATTTAATTTATATTTATAAAGTTGTATTTTTTTAATTATTATTATTATATAATGAACATTAAACTAATAAATTATAAGCTTCAATTTTATTGGTCACTATAGGAGCGACGGAAGTTTTCTCAACTCATAAAGAAGTATCCAATTTTTATTTAAGAAAAAATTCATGGAACAACACCATTACATAATTGAGAGTTAAATAATAAGAAGCATGCCATAAGTAGAAATAGACTAGTACATAAATTGAGTAAGTGCTTTCAATTTCATGATGCATTTCTCAAACTTGTTAAGATTAATAAGTGGTGGGATGCTTTTACAAGTATAAGAATTTGAGGTAAATTTAAATTTTTGAAAGTGAAAGAAATCGAATTACACACCTTTTTTCTTTTCTGATGGACCATTCATTCCCTGAAAACCCCGTCTCGGCCGGATGATTTAGATGTTGTAGAGTAATACTTTCGGGGCGGGTGGTGCAGTTAAAAAGTTCTAATAAAATTCTAAATGCTAAATAATCTAAAATAAAATAACAGAAATAAATTCAATTGAAATAATTCAAAAAATAAACTAAAATATTACTAATTAAATTTATAATGTCTATTCTAATAAATAATTTATCAATGACAAATTAAAAAAATTATGTGTCAGGGCCCAAAAATGAACATGATAACACTCGTCTTATTCCACAAAAACTAGTCAGTCTAAACTCTACCATTACAATAAAATGCGAAATTTTTTATAATCAACTCAGAAATACCCTCAAAATCTGATTGTTATGTGCACAAGCCTCTAAAATATTACAATTGAATCAAAAGAAAAATACAAGTCTCTTGTGACAGTGTTTATAGAGTAGAACAAAATTATAAACAAGACTACAAGGTTTGCTCGGATGACAAACAACTACATCACAAATCTCAAAGAAACTTCGGAAAAGAAAAAAATATATCACAAAGGCCCGGGCTAGTAACCTACAAAAATTGTAAAGGCAAGGTGTGAGTACCAAACCACACAGTACTCATCAAATAAACCTCTAAACACAAGCTAAGGAAGAAGAATACGGGTACTCCTACCACCCAATCGAACCTCTACAACTACAACTTTCATAAAATCAGCCAAACCAAATAGTTTACAATTTACAAAGCACACAGCTCAACAACACTACTCTAACAATTACATATCCTCCACAACAATCATACTATTCATCAATCACAATTTCTACAAAAATGCACTCACAATATCATCAACACACAAGATCAAGTTCATCAATGATAAAAATGTGCAATGCGATTGTCACGACCCAAATCGGATCGCGAATGGCACCCCAACATGATCCTCCTATGTGAGCGAACCAAAATCTAAACTTAACATTCAAGGTAATATCAATAGAAAGTAATGCGGAAGGACTTAAACTCATGTAATAAAACCAATTCAATAACTTCTACAATTCAACATTCTATATTATTACCCAACACCAGGTGGAGTAATCACCACAAGAACATCTATGATCAATTTACGAAAAAGAGTTTCTGAAGCTAAACAGAATAAAAGATAGGTCATGCGAAATTCAAGGCATCAAGACATGAGGAAGGAGATCAGGCCAAGCTGAAGCATTAGCTCACCCTGAAATCCGGTATGACGAAGACTGGCTAGAATGACTGTTGAGTCGAAATGACGGCACGTTTACTGCCTCCACAATATAAAGAAGAAAGGAAAGAAAACATAAAAGTAGGGGGGCATACAACCACAAGTACTGAGTTAGAATTCAATCGGCAACTCAAAATAGAAGCAATATATCTCAGATATATCATAAAATCAACTAATATTCTTAAACATGTGATAGCCAACAAGTACAAACATCATTTATAGTATCACCGATCATATCTATGAGGACTCAAGCCATCACACACCATACTCTTTTGGGATACATTTTCTTTAGATTGAGTAATATCATCTTTCAAGATTCATTATCTTTTCCTCTTGTGGCGGTATGTGACACTCCGATCCCTACTTACGATGTTCGGAACGTGACACTCGATCCCCTAATCAAGTGTATAGGTACGTGACACTCCGATCCCTCTACACTACGTGTCGGTTCGTGACACCGTCCCCACTAAGTCTTATGTGTCGGTACGTGACCACTCCGATCCCCGACATCTACGTGTCGGTTGTGGACACCAGTCCCACTAATTTAGTGTTGGTACGTGACACTCCGATCCCTTACAATACGTGTCAGTTCGTGACCAACCGTCCCAACTAATTCTATGTGTCGGTACGTGGACACATCCGACCTACATCTACGTGTCGATTGTGACCCCCGTCCCACTAATCATGTGTCGGTACGTGACACTCCGACCCCTACATCTACGTGTCGGTTCGTGAGCACACCCGATCCCTAAAAATACCTCGTGTCGGTTCGTGACACCCGATCCCCTAATATAAGATTGTGGTTCGTGACACCCGTCCCACTAATACGTGTCGGTCGTGACACCCGGCCCCACTAATCCATTATATTAGTTAAAATCAAAGCCTTCTTTGTATACCAAGGCATCATTCATCTCATTATTTAGTTCCCTCAAGGCCTTCTTTTTACCCAGGCTATAATCTCATACTTTAGTCATCAAGCCTTCTTTATACCAAGGATCATCATCTCAGTACTTTAGTTGCATCAGCCTTTTTTATACCAAAGGCATCATTCATAATCAAGAGATTAGGGTTTTTAGTCAAGATTTGAGGATTCATATAGCTTCATCATGCTGTTTCATCCACACTCAATATATATAGACATAACATCATGCATACACACAATTAAGATATAGAAGACTTTATAATTACAACCAACACATATAATTCGCTAGTAAGAGTTTACTACGAAATCGCATGAAAAACCATAACCTACCTCCACCGAAGACTAGCGATTAAAGCAAGAAGTTCCAAAGCCTGGCTGTTTTTCCTCGTCTCGGCTCGATGATCCCCTCTTGCGTACGTCGATCCTCTGGCGCCGCGCGAGGGAGGGGCGGGGCGGGGCGGGGCGGAGGCAAAACCCGCGGTCGGGACCCGAAGGAGCATAGAGGAAGTTTAAAAAGAGGGCACTAATTAATCCCACTAATTAACTTAAGGTTACTTTTAACCTTCAAGTATTTAGACTTATTAACATTACCCATACTTTATAATTTTAAAGCAGGAAATAGTCCAAACTGCCCCTTATAATTAATTAATCAGAAAATCCGACCCCGCCTGGGGGGATTACGCAGCTGGAAGGGCCGTCGTGCCTGCGACGGTCCGTCCTGCTGTCCGTCGCAAGGGTCTAGACACCTGATGTTTTGTTAAAAAGTATTGTGACGGGCGCATGCCTGAGACGTATCCGTCCTGCCCATTTCGTCGGGGGCGTTTCATAGAGTCGATTTTCAGTCACCAATTTAGAATTTCTAAGTGTCATGGACGGAGACCTCTACGACGGTCCGTCGTGACCGTGACGGTCCCGTCGTGGCATCCGTTGCCTCTGCAGTTTTCAGAAATTAAATCTCTGCTCAAAACGACTAAACAGGTCGTTAAACTAAGATACCCAATTTACCCATCGTTCGTCCTCGAGATCACGAGAAGAAAAACAAAGAGTTGAAAGGAAGTACATGAGTCTGTAAAACAGATGTGGGTTATCTTTATTGATTATCTGCCTCCCTTCTCCCAAGGTAGCTCTTTCAAAACGGTCGATTCTTTCATTGCCACCTTGATGATCTAGTCTCCTTGACCTCAACTGCGAACTTCTCTACCTAAAATAGCAAACAGGGCTCTTTCCTCATTAAGACAAATTCTCATCAAGCAAAACGGAATCCCAAGGTAATGTAGGTAGTTTCCATACCCATTGGTATCTTTTCAAAACATCGACACAGGAATACCGGATATGTACTCCGGAGAGTGCTGGAGGCAAGGCTAGTTTCATAAAGCCCCCTCCCCCTTACTCACTTCAGAACTTCCAAATGGACCAATATACCTTGGGATAAGGCTACCTCTTTTACCCAAATCGTATCACACCCTTCATGGGCGAAACTTTCAGCCAAGACGTGTCACCTTCCATGAACTCAAGTTCTAAACCCTTCGATCTGCATTACTCCTTTTTGCCTACTTTGAGCCGCTAGAAGCTTTCTGAATAATTTCACTTTCTTATCGAAATCTCAAGAGATAGTACCCAAGGGCTAACCTCGAATGCCTCAAACACCAACCAATGGGGGGACCTACATCTACTACCATACAATGCTCAAATGGAGGCCATATCAATGCTTTGAGTGTGATAGCTTATTATTGTTATGAAACTCCCGCTAAGGGTAAGAAGCTATCCCAATGGCCACCAAACAATTTCCATCACACACGCAACGAAGCCTTATCCTCCAAACACTTGAATCGTTCGCTCAGACGGCTCCGACTGACCATCGGTTGAGGATGGAACGCGGTATAAGAGTCCAACTAGTACCTAATTCCGCATGCAATGTTCTCCAAAAACTTAGAAGTAAACGGAGTACCTCTATCTGTATGATTGGATAGTGGAACCCCATGCAATCGAAAGATTTCTGAGAGTTAGATCTTTGGATAACTTCTCGGCTTGTTAAGTCACTTAACCGGAATAAAATGACAGATTAGTTAACCTATCAACAATCCCCCATATAGAGTCGGACTTACCAATAGCTTTGGAAGACCAACCACGAAGTCCATTGCACTTCTCTCCCATTTCCATTTCGGAATGGGCATTCTCTGAAAGTGTTCTTCAGCGGACTTTGGTGTTCAACTTTACTTGTTGACAGTTTGGACATGTCGCAATAAAATCCCAATGTAACGCTTCATTCTACCCACCAAAAGTGTGCTTTAGGGCACGGTACATCTTTTGGGGTTGCACCCGGATGTATCGAATACGTGAACTATGAGCCGCTGTCAGAATAGTGTTGATCAAATCATCGACTGGGGTACACATAACCTTCCCTTAATTCCTAAAAATACCTCCTCATCGAGTGTCGCTTTATTTAGCCTCTCCTTGCCAAACACATTTTATCTCGGGATTCCGGATCAATTTTTCATCATTAAACTGCTTTCCAGTAATCTTGTCAGGAAGGAAGCTATTGCCTCCACACAAGCTAACAATCCTCCCTTCTCATTTACTCTAATCTCATTAAGGTCGTAGCCAGATGAACTTCTCTAGCCATGGCGGTCTAGGAAGCTGGCAAGTGAGCTAGACTTCCCTGATTCACGCCTTTCTACTTAAAGCATCCGCTAACAACATTCGCCTTCCCCGGATGAACAAAATAGTCATGTCGTTAGTCTTCCACAATAGTTCCATCCAATCTCCTCTGTCTCAAATTTCAAATCTTCTCTGAGTATAAAGACATTATGTCGTAGACTACGATGATCCATATAGACCTCACATTAACCCCATAGAAAATAGTGTCTCCATTGCTTTAATGCACAACACCCCTGCAGCCAAACTCTAATTCCCATGGGTTCGGAGTAATTACGTTCATGCACATGTAAATTGCCTCGGAAGCATAAGCAACACATTGCTTCTCTTGCATAGTACTGAACCCAAAAACCAGAATAGGAGCAGCACAATAAACATGGAAGGTCTTACCCTTCCAATGGCAAGGTAAGGATGGTGGCGGTAGTCAACAGTGTCTTGACGATTCTGAAAAGCTTTCCTCAACTCATCCGGGACATACAAATGGAACATTTGCTATCAAGTTCGTCAGTGGGAAGCAATTAGAGAGGAATCCCTTGAAAAATCGGCCCGGGTGGTAGTAGCTAGCTACCCAACAAAGCTCCTGGTTTTTGACACATTAGGAGGTCTTACCAAATTTTCACTACTTCGCTTTAGAAGGATCACCATCACTCCATCATGGGGAAACCACGTTGCCCAAGATTTTCAGGACACGGCATCTAGCCAAAACTCACACTTAGAGAACTGGCATAAAACTTTTTCTCCCTCAACATTTCCAATACCATTCTCAAATGCTGACCTCCCGGTTCCTCCTGACGTTGAGAAGATATCAGTATATCGTCAATAATACGATCACAAAGAGATCCAAATATGGTTAAAAAAATCCCGTAGTTCATCAAATCATGAACGCAGGCAGAGGGCATTGTAAGACCAAAAGACTCACTACAAATTCGTTAATGCCATACCTGGTGTTAAAAGCAGTCTTTGGCACACCGTTGCCCGTATTTGAAACTTGATGTGATAAACCGATCTCAAGTCAATCTTAGAGAGACACAAGCACCTTGGAATGATCGAAAAAAGTCATCAATGCGGAGAGGAAGGGATTACTGTTCTTTATGGGTAATGTTCAACTGCCGGGGTAGCTATGCAATCCGAAAAACTCCCATCCTTCTTCTTCACAAAACAAACCGGAGAGCACCCCAAGGAGATGCACTTGGTCTAATGAAGCCTTTGCTCAACAACTCTTGAAGTTGGGCTGTTTAAATCTCTCAAACTCCGCGGGAGCCATCTATAAAGGGGGTTGGTTACGAAATGGGGCGAGTACCCGGTTCTTCAGGATCCATACAGAAGTCAAATACCCATCTGGTGGCATACCGGACGATCTGCAGGGGGGGAACACACCAGAAACTTCACCGGCCACCGAACCACTCAATCCAAGGTACTTGGGTGAGTGTCATCATTGAGATGTGCCAAGAAAGCTAAACACCCTTTTACTAACCATTTTCTTAGCACGAATGAAAGGAGATAATAAGCACGGATTTTGTTGGGGGAGTGTAGTTACCCTCCCAACTAAAGGATTCGTCCAGGCTTGGCTAACGTCACAGTTCTTAACATTACAATCATATCGCAAAATTCGGAGGAAGAAAGGCCAAGTCATTACCCCAAGAATTACATCAAAATCAACCATTTCTAAACAACAAAGTCTACATAATATTACTCCCAAACAATAAGTCACCAAAACAAGACCTATATACTTCCTATCACAGACTCCACCCCACGGAGTAGAACACGAAAATAGGCAACAAGTAATTCAAATGTAAATTTAACCATAGCCAATTGAGGAAGATACATAAGAAAATGTGGATCCAGTGATCAAAACAATCCGGAAGCCCATGCAATCACAGACCAGAAGATACCTTTGTCGTGATGACAGCATCAGAGTCTCCGCCTCCGACTACTAGGGAAAGCATTAACAATGGGCCCTTCGTTTGTTGTCCGTTGCCCCCTCCCTACCAGGTTGTGAGGTAGTGGTTCCGTTACCCATTCACCCCGGCCGTTTTGGTGACCCAATTACCTTCGGACACCACGCCCTCAGAATAACGGCCTTGCCATGGACACCTCTACTCTAGCCTATTGGGGGTTTATTACTCTGTTTTGGACAATCCTCCTAAGAGTCCAGTATCCCCACACCCACGGTGGAAACAACATATCTAGATTCACGCATGGGTCTCTAGAGAAATTGTTGATCACCCACGGAGTCTGAGGTGGGACCCCAAATACCAGTCTGAGTGAAGCTGAATGGTCGAAAAACTGGAGTAGCCTAAAAACCTCCGGAAAATCCTATGTCGCTCTGAAGTGTAAGAACATTATAAACGCACACCCCCTTTTCGAAACCTTTTTGTAGAACAGGCTTTTTTTTTCTTTTTTGTCGATGCACCCCATGGTGCTTGGTGAAATATCCATCTGGCTGCGTCCTTCCACCTCTACCACGAAATCTACCACTTCCGGGAAGGATTTTAGGCCGTAAGCCGCTACCTGTAAGGCTTGAAATCGCAACTCTGACCTCAACCCCTTTTGCACAAAACGCCGAATCGCTTTGGGATGAAACAAAGTTGGGTGGCCGTTAACGGGATATAATGCACGAAAAGTTAGCCCTCATATTAGTCACAACGATCCTACCTTGCTCTAGGCTCAAAAACTCATTCCCTTTTCATATACATCCAATACGGGGGATTATTATTACTCTCCATAAACAAAGCTAGGAATGCGCCAACAGTCATAGGTGTGCCTCTGTTGGTTGACACTCAACATGTGACCGCCACCACATTTTGGTGTTCTTGAAATGGTTAACTCACAAAACTCAACACCAAACCCGTTCACCCATATACCCATCACTGTGTAGTAGCTCATGACAGTAACCAGAAAATCGTAAACATCCTCAGATTCTGACCCTTGAAGACTGGAGTTTTCAATTTCAGCAAACTTACTGAAAAGTTAAAGATGATCATTTTGTCATTATAGGCCCAGTAGTTACGCGTTGGATGAAACGGGGCCTATGTCCAGATGAGGCATGGCCATAAGAGGGGCGGCCCATAGTGGGCTGCATGTGACCTCTGAACCGGCAGCGTGTTGGTGCAGAAGAAAACATTGGGGGTGCATGGACCTGATCAGAAACCCTAAGATTAAGCGAGAAACCTTATTGATTCATCTGGGGTGGGTTGGGTGGCATTGTCAATCATTGTAATTGTTCATTTCTCCCCATCCTCCCCCATCTCTTACTACTTCCTCAGTCGGTAGAGGAGTCACCGCCCTTCGTTCCGCAATGCATCCAGAGATAGGCTAGGTGGCTCGTCCTCTCCCTCTGAGAGGACGTCCTCCCCACGACCTATAAAGCTTTATCTATACGCGGGGCCTCTTGCACACTGTTCCCACTTCGAGCTACATCCCAGTGGGCTGGCGCAGATGCATCTGTCTTGCTGATGTGATGTTGGGCGTAGTCGTGCTCGAGGTCTAAAAACCATCTGCGAAAATAGAGTGAAGATGGTAGATAGCCAATTTGTATCACGAGATACCAATTGGATCCAAGTAATAGCACGAGAAGAAAGAAAGAAAGCATGGCATTTTCTAAAGTCTTTATAGCCTCTCAAATAAAAGTAAGGCGTCCCCCTACCGTTCTTTTAGACTCTTACTAGACTGTTTTTTGGTGTGATGAGACCAACGAACCTAAAGCTCTGATCCAAGTTTGATCCACGACCCCCAATCGGATCGCGAATGGACACCCACACTTATCCTTGCCTATGTGTGAGCAACCAAACCAATCTAAACTTAACATTTCAAGTAATAGCAAGAGGAAAGTAATGCGGAAGACTAAAATCATTATATAATTAAAAACCAATTCAATAACTTCTAAAATTTCAACATCTATTATTATTCCCCCAAACCTGGGGAAGTCATCACCACAAGAACACTATGAGCAATTTACTAACCTAGTAGTAGTTGTTATAGGCTGAAAACAATAGATAAGCTTAGTCGCTGCCGAAATTCAAGGGCATCAGAGGTCATTGGAGGGTAAGGAGATCCCGTCCAAGTTAGAAGGCATAGCTCACCCTTAAGCTCGGTTGGTTATAAACGAGATCGGGCAGAATACTGTTGAGTCGAAAAGATGACGGCACGTTTACTGCATTCCACAAATATATCAAGGAAAGAGAAGAAAAACATTTAAAAGTAGGGGGTCAGTACAACCACAAGTACTGAGTAGATATCATCGGCCAACTCAAAAATAAGAAAGCCCAACTATATATCAGATAATTATCATAAAATTCAACTACTATTCCTTTAACCGCATGTAGAATGAGCAAACAAGATACAAAGATCATTATAATATCACACGATCATATCATGAGGACTCAAGCCCCACACCATACTCTTGGTGAACATGTTTCTTTAGATTGAGATATATTATCAAGATCTTCAAGATTCATACTCTTATATTCATCTTGTGGGTACGTGACACTCCGATCCCCCTCTTAGCTATGTGTGCGGAACGTGACACATCGGATCCCCTAATTGTAACAAGCATGTCTGGTACGTGACAACCTACGGGATTCCCCTACAATCTACGTGTCGGTTCGGGACACCCCGTCCCACTAATTTTCTATGTGTCGGTACACATGGACAACTCTCGAGTACCACTAAAGTGATCGATACGTGACTGACGTGTATATGTGGCACAACCGTCACCCACACACACACGAGAGAAAGTTATCTATTAGGGGCTAGGTGACACAGATGCAACACTGAAAACGAATAGATCGCCCTTTAACAATGTACATGAAAACTGTGATAAAGTTCTGACACCAGTCCCACTAAATTCTAGGAAATTAAGCAGGTATCGTCCAGAAGCATAATAACAGTGGAGCCTGGACCTCGATCCCCTCCATACATCTAACGTGTCGGTTAGCTGACACCCGTTCACTAATTCTATTGTCGGTACGTGACACTCGGAAGGCCCTTCCATTAGTGTGATTACGTGACACCAGGAGCCCCTTAAAAATACGTGCTGTTCGTGACACCCGAATCCATTAAATCTAGTGTCGGTTCGTGACCCGTCCCATAATTATACGTGTAGGTTCGTGACACTCCGCCCACTAATCTCATTTATTAGTAAATCAAGCCTTCTTTTAGTAGTATACCAAGGCCTTCATCATTCATTACTTTAGTTCATCAAGCTTCTTTTATGCCAAGGCATATCTTATTACTTGAGTTCATCAAGCATTCTTTAATAGCCCAAGGCATTTCAGCATCTCATTACTTTTAGTTCATAAACCTTCTTTTATGACCAAGGCCCTACATCATTAATTCAAGAGATTAGGTTTTTATCGCAAGATTTGGGTTCAATAGACTTCATCATTGCTTGGTCATCAACATCAATAATATATATAAAAATCACATTCATGCATACACAACATTAGCCTATAGAAGACTTTATAATACACCCAACAATATCATTCGACATATTAAGAGTTTTACTACGCATAGCATGAAAAACCATAACCTTACAACTCACGAAGACTCTGATCAAGCAAGAATTTTCCCAGCCTGTGTTTTTCCTTTCTCGTTCGATTCTCACTATTTCTCTCGTTCGCATCCTCTCTCTCTCTTGCTGTTCTTTTCTTTTTCTTATTCAAACACTCTTTCTTTTACCCTAATTATTCAATATAATAAGTTTTAAAAGATGGCACACTTACTCCACTAATTAACTAGGTTACACTGACCAATCTTTAACCTTCCAAAGTATTAGGGACTTATAACATTAAACCATTACTTTCTAAATTAAAGCAGGAACTAGGGAAATAGTCCCCAAAAAACGCCCCTTAAATTTATTAATCAGAAATCCGACACCGCCTGGGATTAACGGCATAGAACCCTTCGTGATCACGGGGCTGGGGCATGTGTGGGACACGGTGACGGTACCGGGTCCGTGTGGCCCATGCTGTCCTCCACGGTAATCACCAGCAGCAGAGGCGCAGTCAATGAAGCACCCTGAGTGTTTGAGAGAGAGAGAAAAACAGGGATGAAAGCGAAAAGCTTAAGTAGCGCGACGGTTGAACAACCCGCCTAGCAGGGCCCGGGGAAATACATGCCTGAGACGGTCGTCCTGCCTTAGTCGTGGCGCTTCAGAGATGTCGATTTTCCGTACCCAATTTCAGAATTTCTAAGTGTCATGGGCGAGACCTCCCACGACGGTTCCGTCGGTGACCGTGCACGGCCGTGTGGGCATCCGTTTCCTCTGCCAGTTTTACCAGAAAGAAATCTGCATGCTTCAAAACGACTAAACAGGTCGTTACAGCGATGAAATGCAATCAAGTATAGTGATGCATGTCTGACCTAACGATACATACCCGTTAACTCTTAGTTTGGACCCATAGGAGACATATTTGTCCATGCATCTATCGCGGCGAACGGTACGATCCTCGACAATAGTAATCATCGAGACATACAATACGTCACTTAAAATATAGCATCTATCGCTGTGCGCAATACATCCCTCGAAATGGTACATCCTCTTTAAATTCTTATTCTTTTTCAATGCACATAACACTTGTCACAATCATATCTCAAAACAATACAAATGACATGTTCACACAAATAATGAAGAAATGACTATTTTCATAACATGCACAATTCACAACAATACAATCATGATACAACATCAACAAAGATTTCAACAAGCCTTCCAAACCATTTTCAACAAATCACACTAACAATTGATCATAATGCCTTTTATTTTTTCCTTTTTCATCATTAAAATTCATCAATGTGGACAAGTTAACGCATCACCAAGTCTCGTTATCCCAGACAGATATTATAATGAAATACACAAATTCCATACACCTAACGAGGATTTAGACATTCACTAGCCTCAAATAATCAAACAATCACTCCGAGACTTGAGCCTTCCCATTTCGTTGTATTTCCAACTCAAAAAAATATATTCACATTAATAATCGTAATAAAATTTTGAAACTAACAAGACCCACATTAGTATAGGTCTAACCTAAACAAAAAAAAACTCACTCAATTTATAATCAAATTCCTAAGTTTGATGTCTATTAACATGTAAACTCTCATATTTTTAAATTTTAAATCTAGCATTTAAGTTACAACTTCTTCTATGTCATCAATCGAGAACTAGATGATCCTATAAAAATATTTCCAAGATGAATACAACCCACCAATATAGTAACAATTATGCAAGAAACTACACCCACACGCCTCCTTTTTATCACTTATTTTTTTCAATTCTTAATCACTATAATTGTCCAATATTATCTGAAAATGACCATTAACGTTATAACAAAATTCCATTGCAAAATCTCGGCATACAACCAAAGGAAACACCAACAATAACTTCCAAAAATTAAAAATTCTAACCAATAACATATCATATAATGGTCAACTAATTATTACATTATTACTTATAACCTTACATTTGTTTTTCATTTAATCACGAACAACACAGGTATGTCAACTCAACATTGCATTTTAATGGCGCCAGGAAGTATTCTGCCGACCTAACCCTTTTTCCTTCGAAAATATTATGCACTAAAATTAACTAAACCTACAAACTTATTTTGTGGATTAAATACTAGCAGTAATAAAAGTCTAACGAAATGATTTTGTAGCCCAGGAGCTTACAAACTCAATTAATTAGTTTAAGCTTATTGTAATTAATAACCTTAGTTCGAATAGTTCAAAAATTCTGAAACACAATTTATCGGCTGATCAAAAATTACTCGAGACAACTATTGAGAGGGGTAAAACGGTAATTTTAAAAAAAATTCAAAAATAATCTTATGGGTCATTACATTATCTACCACTTAAAACCATGTTCATCCTCGAACATAAATAAGAAAACAAAGAATAATTGACATTATCAATACCTAAGGTATAATTTCCTGATTCAATGTTTATCTCTCAAAGTGAGCTCCTCCTTAAGACCATTTCATCAAGATCATCTACTAAGAATTGAAATTTCAAATGAAAATTAAACTGATTTACACATCAAGATTGATTACCATACCACAGACTAACCTGTGAACCCAATATGAACAAAACTCCTCCAAACAACAGCGCACCATCAGGAAAAATCCTTTTTCACATCACTACAAGATAATTCTAAACCAATACCGACTAAATCTAGGAGAAAACCTGAATCAACCAGCAAACAGTTATATTGTGCAAATCATCACAAATCTTTTCAAGATTCCTTTCTCACAACAAAATCATTCCATCATCTTAAATTGTAAAAATATGATTTTAAGACATCGAATAATCATCAAGGAGAATCGAACTCATCTAATCCAAAGATGGAAATGATCAAGTAACCATCTAGCAAAAAACACATTCAAGTATAGAAAAAATAACATTACCGGGATGCTAGATCTGTAGCTATGATTATAAACAAACCTTAAGAACGACAAAACTAGACCGAATGATCCCTCACATTTAATCACACATAGCCAAAACATGATACTGATAATGAGATAAACCTTAAGTTTGTTGGACAACTGCAAATATTCATGGTAGCTCTTCTATGAATTCTCATAAGCAAAGTTATGCATGTATAACTACTAGAAAATAATTCAACTACTCCAAGACAACACGAAATATGTCATATCTGAATTGACCGAGATTTTCCAAGGATCATACCCTATCAAGAGGACATAAGATGATTGGTACATTCGATTCACCACTAGGGACTCACCCATAAATATAGAAACACACAAAATCATATACAACAAAATGTACTCCAAATCATGCCCGAAACAAATAGGTGAGTCAAATAACAATATATAGAATTAAAATCGAACAACACAATATACTCCCTCATAGCAACCATAGAAAATATTTTCATTTATATGACTCCACCTCTTTAATTTTTAGTCACCCACAATCAACTATTCTGATCCACATTATAATCTTATATATACTTGATTTATCTAACCTCACATACTTCTCACAGTAGTTCGTTGAACCCAACACTCTTAATATTCAACAAACATCACAATTAAACCATTCATTTACTTTTCTCTCAAACGTCACTAGTATCAACGTATTCTTAGCAAACACATTGTAGCCGGTAAAAATTTCAAAATATGGCTCCACTTTCTATTCAAGCATAACATGACATATATAAGTCACACCTAAGACTGATAGCACTAACTTCAAATCTAAACATATTTTTCCATCGAGGTAAAATAATTGAATCACACCCAATATCAACTTCACACGAACTTTCACATACCATTTTAAACCATTATTCATACCATCATGTACTTCATGTCAAACTTAAAGACATCCTTGATCACTCTAATAATTATGTATATCTATAAACTTATAACCTCTACTGACCATCAAATGTCTATGTAACACATCATAGCAATTTATATCATCCCAACAATAAAGTAGTTTCAATCCCCTAAAAACTTTCATTAACCATGAATGTAGAACTATAGGTCTACAACATCTCGACATAACCACATAAATGTTGGGTATGTAGCAAGAATTGATAGGAAATACAGGGAATGAGGGGAATTTGAAAAGTTTAGAACTTGAAAGGTTGGGAACTTGAAAAGTCCTCTAATGCTTTAATGAAAAAGACAATAGTCCATCAGTCGGTAATGGAAATGAAAATAGGAGAGTTAAATTAAAATAAAAACACTCTATTAAAATTGTTTAAAAGATTGTAAAGAGGGGGACCCCCCTCGACCGTCGCTCGCTCGATTCGGGCTACGGCTATGGATTCGGTTTCGGCTTAGGCTTCAGCTTGGCAAATGACTCGATAGAGAGATAATTTTGGACAATTATTTTAATTATTTATTAATTAAATTAAATGGCTCAAAAAATATGTTCAATAATTGAGTTGATACCAGAAAGTTAACCGAAATGTTTTCAACTTTTTAGTTAAACCGACGATTCAGATCCGCGCGCGTGACGTGTTTTAATATCGGTTTATATTTTTTCAAAAAAAATCCCGCCCTGATGTTCTGAAAGTTTGCTGCCTGCAACCCTTTGTAGGAACAGTCACTACCATTTTGAATATTTGCGACCTTTCATTAATGGATCGCGTAGTCAAATTCTGAAAGGGTTGCAACCTTTCAGAAATATTTTCTGCCTATAAATTACCAGTAAGTCTCAGAGATAGTTATCTTAAGATATTTTTTTGATTTCTTCTTCTTAAAAAAGCACATATGTTCTTCGTTTGTCTTTCGGGCTGTGCGCTGATCGTAGAGTTTTTTGTATCTCTACGTTAATGATTAAGGACATTTTACCTTGGGAGGAAAGGTTATATTCCAAATCAAACTTCGGATACTAGAGGGGTAATAAGTTCCTTAAGGAGACACTGGTGAAATTCAGGGGACTTTATGAGTTTTTTCATAAATTCTCAAAAAGGGAGTATTCAGATTCGGTAAGTTTTTACAGATTTAATTATTTTGTAAAAATAAAATGAGATTTTTGTTCATCTTACTTTATGATTCTAAAAAAATGCAAAATGAATCACGTTAGCGATTCGTAGTTTTCTAGAATGTTTATGACAAACCAAGAATTCTGATTACATAACACAGATTGGGCAACAATCTTAAGGAAATTATTAAATCTGTGGTGGTTTTGGTGGGAGGACAAAAATCTGTTGTTGATTTTTATACACCCTCCTTTAAGTCTGCAATTTTTATAATGTATAGTGCATTAATGATAGTGTATAATTTTGTACTTTATCAGAAAAAATGGAAAAACAATGGTGTGCACAATGGTTGTTGCTCATGCCAACAAACCACGAGACCAGAATCTTAGTTGGATCCCAAGCAGAGAAGAAGAAACCGGGGTTAAATTCACAGTAGTTGTCGTTGTAAATTTCAAAGGATGGCAGCAACGAGATTTTGGTTACCACTGTCTTGAGGATGGCGTCTGGCAGAATTACAAGTGAAAAAGCTCCAGTTCTTGATGATGATATTGCAGACAGGGAAAAAAAAATTATGAATTGTTGAAAGCATGGAAACAGTCAGACTTCCTCATTGTAAAGGGACATTCTTCGAGTGCTTTAGGAGGATATATGACTTAATAATGTCTATTAGTGCAATAACCAACTTCAAAAGAGTTGTGGAATCCACTTGAGCAAGAAATATAAGGACAGAAGATGCTGCTTGAAAAAAAGTTTGTGGTCGCAAAGTTTTTAGACTAATAAAATGGTAGATGATTAAAAAAATAGTGGATCACAAGTGCAGAGGAACTCAACTTATTCTCCATGATGTGATTGCCTGAAGATTAAATATGGTTAGTAAATGAAGCTTTCAAGTGTCTGCAAAGAAATGATCGAGAAGTTGCCTGCTTGTGGAACGATTTCAAGGAACTATCTACAGGCACAAGCGTAAGAAATGAAGCTTGAAGATCTTGTGAGTTCGGATCAAAGATTGAGGAAGATAAAAGAAATGCCGAAAAGAAGTCGCGTAAGGTTCAAACAATCATTGGAGTTAAATATTGTTGGAAGGAAAGAAGCCCTACAAAGACAAAAAAGAGAAAAGAAAGTCCAACGAAGCAGAAGTCAGAACAAGCCAAGAAGAATACCCACTTCAAAAGCAAAACTGTTATGATAAATTTGGCAATGTTGGTATAGATTTCTCGATTTTCATGCCAAGACAAGGACCAAAAAAACAAGGCAAAAGTCAAAGCAAACACGTGGAGAAAAAATGGAGACGGATGCAGGATGAAATGGTGCGGCCAAATCAGACTATCGGAGATTTTACGGAAGGTGCATAACAACACGAATCTGACGGATCATAGTTGGACCAGCGGATCCTCCAATAGAAGCTACAGAAAGGAGCTCCCTGTCCAATAACAGATCTGAACCGAAGGAGCACGAGAGAGTGGTTCTCGACTAATGGGTGGAAGCACTACGGCGAGCACGTGATACGATTAAAACTCGAGCGCTGCATACTGACCAAGGCAAGGAAGGGTAGGGATGAACACCTAGCAACAGAGGATTAGAGCAAATTGCAACGGGTAACACCAAGAGAGAACAATGCCCGGTGAAAAAAGAAGATCATAACACAATGGCATGATGAGATGTATTATTCAGAATTCCCAGAGAGAAAACACAAAACACAAACGAAAAAAGAATGGAACGACAGATAAGCAAAAAGAGGCTAGAAACAGCAATTGCAGGAGATACCCTCGACAAAGGGAAACAAATTAATGTACAGCAACCTGCACATGCCGACACAGGGTGTTGACTTTGAACAATGTTCTGCATGTCCCTACGATTAGGAAGAATTTAGTTTGCTCCTACTCGTTAGAACGGGTTTAAGTGTGTCATAGGTAGTGATCACGCTGTGTATGTATGTAATAGTAAGCAATGAACATGTTCATAGGAAAGGGCTACCTCAATGCGCGCGTTTATTTTCAAACTAAAGGTATGGTTGTTGACAAGATTTAATATAAAATTCTGCGTCTGTTTACTTATGGAGTTAAGTGATGTATTTGGCTGCGGTCTTGGAGAGACATGCAAGTACAAAAGCCTTGCGAAAATTGGTTAATCTAGAAGGATGCCCTGATTTTATTTTAAAGCGATAAGTCGAAATGTGAATTTGTGTGGAAAGTAAGTTTGTTGGTTAAACCATCCTTACAAGTCTGTTTGAAGAAAAGAAATTCAAAAAACTTTAGACTTAATTCAACAGGGATATATGCGATATTGAAAGTAAACACCATCTCGTGGTGGAGGAACAAAGGATTTTTTACTTTTATGATGAGCTGCAAATCGATTTTGTTATGTATATTTTTCTTACTGTAAGATTGAAGCAATTGACGGCATTTAAGCAATACAAAAATGATAGTGGTAGAGAAGGAAAACCAGTTGAATAATCTAAAGATTAAAAGAATGATTCGGAGTGACTAAGGGGTGGAGAAATGAATCTACCTTATTGCAGAGATATGTTTGAAATACGGTATTATTATTCAAATTACTGAGCACCTTATACACAACAGCAAATGGTTTGGCAGCAGAAACGGAAAAAAAGAACAGAACACATTTTAAGGAAATGATGAATGCCTTATGATCCTTCGGGTTCACCGCGAAATTCTTTGGGGGGAAGCCATCCTTTCCAGCTAATAAAATACTCCAATGAGTACCCCATCGAAAAACACCAAATCAATCCATATGAGTTGTGGAAAGTGAGAAAACCCAATGAAATATTCAACGTTGTGGGGGGTTTTTGTTTAGCCAGGTAGAGGTTTTTTCCTTACCTAAGACGGGTTAATTGTTTAAAATTAGACCCAAAAAAATTAGATTGTTCGGTCTTTATTGAGGGTATCGCGTTGTGAATAGTTAAAGCCTGTTTGTCGATTTTTGGTTCAAAAAAGTATGATAATCCTCGAGATCATGTTAATACGATAATTGAATCAGATAATTGCAGAAGTTTTTAAAAACAACATTTGTCCGTTATTAAACTGAAAGATGAGTCAACAAGTGAAAAAGACCTAAACGACCCACGAGGAAGAGCATCACTGGAATATTCTAACTAGTGAGGAACCGTAGGCGAAAGATACTACGACAACGAAATATGTTTCGTATTTTTTCGGACCAGTTTTGTAGCACATATTGCTTGAAAAGGAGCACCTCAAAATTTAAAGCAGGTATAGTCTTCGTCAGAGTAAACTTCTTGGAAAGAAGCAAAGTCAATAGTGGATTGAATCAATTTTTAAGCAATTACACTCTGGAATTGACATGTTCTTCCTCTAGGAAATAAACCTTTAGGATCAAAGTGGACTTTTAAAGAAAAAATGAATGAAACCTTATGGAACTATTGACAAATATAGGGCTAGACTGGTAGTCAAAGTACAGACAAAAGGAAGGTCTGGACTACTTTGAAACACATACTCTCCAGTAACAAAGATGGACATCAATTAGGATGTTAATAAAAACTGCAGCAATGCATGATCTTAAATCCAACCCAAATGGATGTAAAGACAGCCTTATTAAATGGAGAGTAGAGGGGAAGAAATTTACATGGAACAAACCTGAAGTGGTTTATAGTTCCTGTGTAAAAAAAAGAGAAAGTGTGCAGACTTGTGAAGTCACTTTATTGACTCAAGCAAGCACCCAAACAATGGCTTGCTAATTTGATCAAATAAATATTGACAAAAGGATTCAAGATTACGACTATGTGATAAATGTAGTTTTGACATAAAAAACGTTATGAATAAGAAGTCATTGTTGTTTTGTATGTTGATGATATGTTAATAATGAGTAAAGAAAGAATTGAGCGAGATAAATGATACAAGCGCATCTGTTGTCCAGCAAGTTGATATTTGAAAAGACGTAGGAGGTTGTGATTTGATCTTAGGGGTCAGGGGGATTATCAAAACTCCAGGGACTCGGCATTTATCTCAATCCATTATATTGAAAAAGTATTGGATAAGTTCAATTACTTGAATTTTAATGTAGTCAAAAACTCCAATTGATTTAAAGTTGTACACATTCAAACCAAAACAGAAGGTGCAAAGTGAATCTCAATTGAAATATGCCAGAGTGTTAGAAATTTGATGTTATTATGAATGCACGCGACCAGATATAGCGAATGTGCTATTAGTAAGATGAGTCGGTACACTTCGTTAATTCGAGATCAAACTCACGGATGGCTATTGAAACGTTGTGGGTTATCTAAATGGACACAACATTATGTTTGGCATTATATAAATTCCTGTTTGATTGAAGGGATTATAGGTGATTTGCAAATTGGATCACCGGTTCAAAAAATTGATGTAAAATTCCAGAGTGGTTATGTATTCATTCTTGGTGGAGGAGTTGTCTCTTGGAAATCTTCCAAACATACCATGTATGCGAGATCCAAAGGGAATCTGAATTCATTGCTTTGGATAATGTGGTGAAAGAACCGACGGAATGGCTCCAAGAATTTCCTAGAGGATATCAGTCTGGAGGGCCCAAACCCTGTCTGGACCAATTTGCAACATTGCGATAGTCAAAGCAGGCAAAGCAAAGGTAGGGCAGAGACGTAGGTAGCACAAACGCGGAAGGACCAGAACGAAGGTCTCGTTATATAGACGTCGGGACACATAAGCACCGTAGACAAAACTAGCTCTATAGTGGAATTTATTCACAATTGACCTATATAAAGTCAAGCGATAATCGTGTCAGATCCACTAACGAAAGGGGACCCCCTCGTGACCAGAGGAGAGTTGAAAGATCATCTAAGGGATGGGGTTTATGGTCTTAGGACAAGTCCGATGGACGGTGGTAATCTATCTAGCAGACTGGAGATTCCCAAGAGTAGATGCAAGGAAGAAAAACAAAGTTGTGGCGGACGGTTCGGACATTGTCAATTAACTTCAATCAATTCTCAGATGAAGACAATGTTCAGGAAAAGGTTTAAGACTTTAAGGCTTGTTAAGAGGGGTATGGGGGTAATAAAGGTTCAAGTTTTTAATGATGGCTAAGTTTGGTAGACTTGGACCCAAAATAGTGTATCTAGGAGATGACACGTGTTAGGAAAGCACGATGTGAGTGTGTAGTGGAAGCCGCTTTCCAAAGATCAATTTTTATGTCAAAGCCTATATACTCCTACAAACAAAACCATGAAACCAGGAGGTGTTCATGGCTTGAAACGAAACACACCGTAAGAATCATAAACAGTAAAGGGTATAATTTTGTGAATATGGTTGTCTAGGTATACACCAAAGTCGACGGTTCAAAGAATCACTTTAACCAATTGACCGAATTATACCGGACATATGTTCATAAGGAAAGTCCAAGGGAAGGAGGAAACCTACTTATCAAGAGATGCAAGTATCCTTGCTTTTGTAACGTAAACTAATTGTCCGTGCATGCCTAGTTATAACAGTCCCATCATGTGGGGGGATGTTGGGTATTGAGCAAGAATGATGGGGGGAAATAGAGAAAGAAGGAGAGAATTTTGAAAGTTTGAACTTGAAATGGTTGGGATATTGGAAAAGTCCTCTAATGCTTTAATGAAAAAGGCACATGTCCCTCATCGGTAATGGAAATGAAAAAAGGAGAGTTTAAATAAATAAACACTCCTATTATTGTTAATTTAAAAGGTCTTGGGAAAGAGGGGACCCCCCTCGCCGCCGTCGTCGTCGTCTCTCGCTCGCTTCGGCTTCGGGCTTTGGCAAACGCAAATGTCGAATAATAAGAGATAATTTCTTGGAACAAATGCTATTTAATTAATTAAATGGCCAAAAATAATTTTCCAAGTTAATTAGTGATAAATGAAGTTAAACCGAAAGTTTTCAACTTTTAGTAAACCCGACCCGACTTCGATCCGCGCGCGTGACCGTTTTAAATTCCGTTCTATTTTTTACAAAAATCCCCCGTTCATGACTGTTCATGAAAGGTTGCAACTTCAGGAACAGTCAATCCATTTGACACGTTGGCAACCTTCGCTTCGGTACTCCCCAGAGACTAGTCCCAGGCGGAAGGCGTCGCGTCGTGTGCACTAAATTTGGACTGAAAGAGCTTGGACGAAAGGCAACCGCTGTTCATTAATATATTCTTTTGCCTTATAAAACATTCAAGGTCTTCAGAATACTTCTAACGAAATTTTTATGATCTCCTTCTTCTTAAAAAATTAATATTTCTTCGGTATGTATTTCCTGCTGTGCTGACAATAGAGTTTTTGGTTATCTATTACTCTACACTGATTAAGATCATTTACCGGGAGGTTATATTCCAAATCAAACCTCGGAACTAGAGGGGAATTAATTTCATTAATGGGGACACTGTGAATTCAGTGGACCTTGATTTTCTTCCTAATTGATCTAAAAGAGAGTATTTAAAATTCTGGTAAGTTTTACAGATTCAATATTTGTTTTACAAAATAAATTTCGGTTCATTCTTATTATGTTCACTAAAAATCCCAGTTACTTCGTGTTCTGAATGATTATTATACAACCAGTCAATTTTTGATTTTTATAACACAGGATTCGGACAAAACAATAAAATATTTCAAACATCATTTGCTGTCACCCAATATTAAAATTTCATATTTAGATAGTCGATGATAGAACCTAAATTAGTCAATATCAAAACAAATTCACATCCTATCAGTCATATAGAAACATATATATGAAAATCAGACCAACCTTTCGCTTAGCGAACGAAGACGGTTTAGATAGACTGGTCTTATGCCTTCATCTCTAAAAAAAAATCTCCACATGATTGAAAATTTTTTTAAACACGAGTCGAAGGGTGCAGAACGGTATGTCAATTATTGCATAAGTGGACCAATAGAGCAAGGTGACATCACAGAATCCAGGACGAGGAAGATTGAAAAGGGGGCGAAGACTATCGGAGGGGCCACAGTGTAAGGCGGAGTCACTACTCCCGCTTCGGGTTCAGCAAAAATCTGTTACCTTATGCTTTATTCGCTTTACCAAATGACTCCTGTACATCAGTGGATCAAAGACTAATACATGGCTGACAATATGAACTGAGTTGCAACACATTTAATACCTTAAACAGGATCACTACCTACTTGAGGATAAGGCGCGGAAATGATTCCTGATACAAAAGTCCACTAATAGTGTCGAAAAATTGGTTCTTTGTATCATAAAAAGAATTCACGCCGTCACATAGTGATTCTTAAGTATATAGATCCTCGAGTGTCAAAAACTCGCACTCACAACTTGTAAGTGAAGAACATGATACTAAAACAAAAAGTCAAAGTGACCTACAGGTTATTTGCGGGTATCAAAACGCTCTCGTCACTGCTTGAGCGCCCCTACTCACTGGCCTCTCCCCGAAGCAGTGTACTTTTCCAAGCGCCCTTCGCGGCTCGGTCTCTCACGTCTATCGCGCGGGAGCCTGGAGTGTTGCCAAGGCGTGCTACTAGAGCACCTTCGCATGCGGCCTATAGCCGCGCAGAATCGGATATCCTTACTATCCATTACTACTCTCTCTCCACAGCATCTCCTCTCGCCCGAGCTCTTGTCTCGAGGTTCATCAGCGCGTGACCGGAGTCCCCGATGCCGACGGCGCAGTGGAGCGGTATCGGGCGCAGAAGCCCAGGAGCCCTGGTGGGTACGCCGATGCGCGTCCTCCATTTTCCGCGTACGGACGACTATGAGCGGGGGGCCGACAAGAGTTTCACCCACATTGTTTTTTTAGGTGAAATTCATTAAACAAGCGCCCAGCGAACAACCGCGGCCTGCGCGCAAGAACCGGAGAATCCACCGAAGAAGAGTCAGCAGGGGAGGGCGCAACCGGACCATGTTCTCCGGAACGGACCAGGGAGCAGAGCAGACGAATACTCGCATCGGGCATACCTTGACCAAACTCCTTAACTTTCAGTAGCACGTGGCCTTCGAGCGGCAACGGAATGATACGGACGCATAACACCAGCACTCGCGCGCCTCGTTCGTACCTACCCCGCACAGACGTGAGCTTGAGGGCGGAGATGTGGGACACTGACTTGAGGCTGGAGTAAGTATCGGGCCTGTCCATGGCTATCCTCGATGCATGAACCCCTCGAAATAGCCAGAAGGCGAGACACAGGGAGGTAAAGCCGGTGTCCGCATGGATGCATCAACAAGCTCATAAGCATGTAAACCGAGGATAGGGGATAGCGCCACTCTCTCCTTACTCCGCTGTGAGACGTTCCCTCTTCCCTTCCTGCCTCCGACTCCAAAACATACGAGCTACGTCCGCTCAGTCACGTACCCTCACTTCTGTCTCTATCCGCCGACTGCCTCCTGAGTGCCTCACCTGCACATTCACCTCGTTATCTCTTAACCAGATGAACGCCGGCAAAGAGAGGACGATCGACAGTGACAAGTCCGCCAGCAGACGGCACCTCCGAATTTTTTTATGAACAAATTCTTAAGTGATGAAACAAAATTTTTATCTTAAGATTACACATACTAAATAAAAAAAAATAATTAGAAGTTCAGTATTTGGTCCACTAGCGTATGTTTTGAGAGTAGCACAAATAAATTATCGATGGAATTTTGTATTAACTAAATCTAATTAGGACATCATGGAGACTAAGGTAATAAAATAATATTTAAAATTGTGCCCTCAATTAAACTTCTAAAATAAAGTTATAACCAACAGCTTTCTATAATAATGCAAAAATTAAAGCAAAAAAATTAAGTTGAAAAATTAAAGTTATAAAAAAAGATCAAGATTAACAGTGCCAAAATAATTTGAAGCTTCAATGAAGAAGTACAATAATATATAACATTATTTTTTATTTCTTATTTTTTGAAAAAAAGTTATACAACAAAAAAGACAATTTTTATTAGAACACTGTTGTTTAATTTTTGCATTGCTCAAGAAAAAAGTTGTCAGTGTAAAGAGGATTTAGATAGAAAGTGAAAGTTAATTGAGGTCACCAATTTTAAATATTATATTAGTAACTTATTCTCAATGGTCCTAATAAACATTTGTGATACAAATTCATCGATAATTTATTTGTGTTAATTCTCAAAAAACATACACTAGTGGACCAATAAATAGAACTCCTAATGATTCTTTTTATTAGTAATTAGTATATTAAGATAAAAGTATTTGTTCCCACTAGAAAGGTTTCCCATAAAAAAATTAACGTTTTTTCTTAATTTTATTTATTTGTAGGACACAAACAAAAATAATGATAAATTTTGTTTAATGATTTTACTAACAAAAATGTCTCAGTTGAGTGATTTTATTAATATAAAAATCTAAGTTGTCTGATATTTTTGATACCTAATAAACTTTAATGACTTTGTTAGATCAATTCCTTAAGTTGAGTGATTTTATTGATATAAAAATATAAGTTGAGTGAACTTTTTGATACAAAACAAACTTTAATGACTTTGCTAGATCAATACCTAAGTTGAGTGATCTTGTAAGATATTCACTCAATTTAACCTTATACTCTAAACCAAAACCTTATGTGAAACCCTTCCTTTAATCTTTAACAAACAAATGTAACCAACTTTATGACTTGAACCATGCACAGATCTTTCCAAATGCCCAATACTCGATGCAATGAATCATTTCTTACCCTTTCAACCCATACATTAACAAATCAACTACCACAAATGTATACTCGCAAAATTCTGATTTGAACTATGTAGCCCATTCCCATTATATATCAATATTATCTCATACATTGATGATTTTTATGAATTCATGTATCTTATTTTATCATTGATTGACTCTCTATTGACCTTATGATATCATTTGTTAAAAATCAACCCGTACTCATTATCAAACAAAAGACCATAAATTAACTTATCATCCTACTCGAGTTGAACGTTTGTGCACTCCTTTCTCAAATCTTATCCAAACAAATTTTAATTGATATGAATGACACACTATCACCATAACCATATCAAAACAGATGGAACAACGTGTCTCTGAACCAAATTTTCAACCATCTAAAGATACATTTTTGGTCTTTACAATCATAGTTAATGTCGTTGTTCTCACTTTCTTTTGAAGGCTAACTTTTTTCATTAGTTCTTTCCATATATGACTCTAGCTCATTTCAGTTCTATTCTAGCGGTGTCCCAAATACCTCCTACCACTTTTTCTATGACTATTTTACTCACCAAATAGTAGAATATCACAACCTTAGATACTCGTAAGACGTCATTACAATGCTAATATTTGTTATTCAATGATTCTTATTATATAGTTGCATCACAATCACATTCCATAACAAACTCGTATTAAAATTAAACTTGGTTGGCCTTAGCAATCACCACAAAGTCACCCTTGTTATAGACATGACATCTCAAACCCAGCTATACCAATCAAATTCAAAGGATGAACATAATTTTATAAGCACTTTATTACTAAAATTCTCAATTTGCTTCATAAAAGTATACTCTTTAGAACTTATTTTACACAGAAGTTTGTCATTCAAATATCGATCCACTTTCTTGAACCTTATGATGAAATCACTAGTCCACATTTAAAACCCTCGGGATACACTTCACAACCTAAATACATTAATACCATACCAATGATCCACCACTAAAACTTTTCTCATAACTGACGATTGACCCATATATCTAGTAACAAATTAGTTGGTTTGTCAAATGTGAATGCAACACCAAATCTCATTATACAGACATTTGAAATAACTGATATCTCTTTAAGTAGTTAGTATTTGACAATCGATATATCCATTTTTATATACCACTAGTACCATATTGTGAAGTCTATTAAATTCACCAATAGAACATATTGTACCTATCAAGAAGATTGTATCGAAATAGCTTACGCATTTTTGGCCCAATCAAGTAACTAGCATACACTATTAAATCTGTTTAGTCTCTCATCCAAAGCGATATAAATTACTTTGTAAATCAGATCAATAACAGGAGTAACACATTCTCTTACTTAAAGGAAATAAGAATCAGTACCATTATAATAGTTGTATTATGACCCTTTTAATATACACTCAATCTATGAAAGATTCTAACCTTGATCGGCACAACATCATTCGCTAAGTAACCCATATAATTTATGAATACTATACCAATTATATCTTCCAAGGATACACAATTCATTATCTAGTCATCTTTTTAATCATTTCAATTTCAATTGTCAAACCACTCCAGATATCGTATATATTACAAAAGTCTATTCACTTTACTAGGGTAACTAATCTTACACAACCCTTTCAAATTGTTAAACATTTTAAATCTAACCACACATCCTTTCCATAAGTATATTACTTTCACCTTAATATCAGATATAATATTCAAACCATACACGACATCAACTACTCACATGAGAAACCACTTACGAGTCATCACTATAAGTGAAAGTGAACGAAGTGAAGCGAGAAAAAACAAATTCGGACCAAGTATGCACGATAGAGATCTAAAACATGAAGATTTTTTCTAAAAGTTATTATAGTCTCTCGAAGACCCTAGAGACTCTATTTAGACTCAACTTGTACACATGCGAGATCTATGAACATGGGCTCTGATACCATTTTGTCATGATCAAAAAATGATGTTATGATACTCGTCTTATCCCACCAAGACAAGTCAGCCTAAACTCAGCCATTACAATAAAATGCGGAAAATTTTATAATCAACTCAAAAATACCCCAAAATCTGATTGATATGTGTACAAGCCTCTAAAATATTAAAATTGAATTGAAAAAATACAAGTCTTATATGAGATGGTTTTTAGAGTAGAACAGGATCATAAACATGAGTAAAAAGGTTTGTTGAGATGACAAACAACTACCTCACAAATCTCCAAGAAGCCTAAAAAAAGAAGACAATATATAACAAAGGTCCTGGCTAGTAACCTACAAAAAAATTGTAGAAATAAGGTTGAGTACCAAACCACACAGTACTTAGCAAATAAACCTCTAAACACAAGCTAAGTGAATAGAATATGGATACTCCTACGACCCCAATAAAACCTCCAAAACTACAACTTGTATAAAATCAACCAAACCAAATAATTCACAATTTACAAAGCACACAACTCAACAACACTCTAACAATTACATATCCTCCACAACAATCATATTATTCATCAATCACAATTTCCACAAAAATGCACTCACAAAATCAATAACACACAAGATCAATTTCATCAATAATAAAAATGTCTAACGCGAATGAAATGCAATGTCAAATATATTGATGATGTCTGACCTAATGATACACACCTGTTGTCTCTCAGTCTAGAACTCATGGGAGAAATATTTGTCCATACATCCACCGCTGTACACATAGGACCCTCGATAATAGTAACCATCTCGGCGTGTGATACGTCCCTCGAAATATAGTATCCATCGCAGCACGTGATATGTCCAGCGAAATGGTACATCCTCTTTAATTTCTTATTCTTTCTCAATGCACATAACACTTGTCACAACTATATCTCAAAACTATGAAAATGACATGTTCACACAAATAATGAGAAGACGGTCATTTTCATAACATTTCAAACAATTCTCAAGATATCACACAAACAATTGATCACATTGCCTTTTCTTACTCCTTTCTCATCACTATAATTAATCAATGTGGGCAAGTCAATCCATCGCCAAGTCTTATTACCCCTAACACATATTATAAGGAAATACACAAATTCTATACACCTAAGAAGGGTTTAGAAATCTACTTCCCTCAAATAATCGAACAATCATTCTGGAACTTGAGTCTTCCCTTTTCGTTGTACTTCCAACTCAAAGCAATGTATTCACATAAATAATCACAATAAAATGTTGAAACTAGCAACATTCACGTTAGTTTAGATCTAACCTAAACCCAAAAACTCCCTCAATTTATAATTAAGTTTAATGTCAATTACCATGATAACTCTCATATTTCATTATTACAAGTCTAGGATTTAGGTTACAACTTCTCCTATATCATACCAGAATTAGATCATCCAATAAAAATATTTCCAATGGATACAACCCACTAACATAGTAACAATTATGCAAAAATTACACACCTCCATTTCATCACTTTATTTTTCCCAATTCTTAATTATAGTTGTCCAATAATTATCCCAAAATGACGAATAACGAAATACCAATATTCCATTGCAAATCTTGGCATAATACCATAGGAAACACCAACAACAACTTCTCAAACTAAAAATTACTAGTTATTACATTATCACTTATAACCTTACATTTGTTTTTCATTTAACCATGAACAACACAGCTGTTGTCTACTCAATTAGAAAAGAACTAATCATTTGCAACAATAACTAATTTAAAATTATTACCTTAGCAAATTGTACTTATTCGAAGTCGCCAGGAAGTATTCCGCCGACCTAACTCTTTTTCCTTTGAAAATAGTTATGCACTAAAAGTAACTAAGCCTACTCACTTATTTTTTTAGTGTATAAGTATAGTGTATTACCTAAATTATAACTTTATTCCATTAGTTATAAACTAAATTAATTATTTATAATTATTTATTAATTAAACAATTTTAGTTATTGAATAGTTCAAAAATTTTCAAATACACTTTATTAACTGATTAGAAATTACTTGAAATAACTATTGAGAGGGAAAATGGAAAAGAGAGAAACACAAATTAAAATACGACTTTGTTATTATTTATTCGGAAAAATTACTAAAAACAAATTTTCATACTGATAAAAAAAGTTGAAAACATAAACTTTGATGTAAAAAGTTAACAAGTTGTTCTCTCTCAATCTATTATTATAATATTATCGCGGTAATTATAATGTAAATAAATTAGAGTAATAACGGTACACAGGATAACACCTTATTTAATGTATAAAAAATAAAAGAAAATTTTATTGGCTTCCACTAGTAATAATATTCACATTTATTATGGTAAAAAGAAAAAAGGAAAATATATTACTCTTATTATCCTTATTTACACTCCATTTATGTTGTTAAGAAGAAAATTGATTTGTCTATATGATAATTTTACAATACTTTTAACATAAATTTGTTAATTGAGAAAATTAAGTTATGTAATTTAAAGTTTTTCTTTTTTTTAAAAAAAGATAGTTAAGGAAATTATTAATTATTTAGTTTCTTAATTTTACTGTACGTATAAATTTGATAATTTTTTTATAAATATTTTTATAATGCCCCTATTTATCGGACAACAATATGAAATATGAAATGATATTATGAATATGATTATTAACATAATTTAGGAGTTATGATCAACAAAAATCATTAAATGACGGAACATTAAAATACTTGAATTTTTACATTAAAACTTATAAACCAATGAAGGAGCAGTAATTGATACACAACTTTACTAAATCATTTTTATCCTAAATAAATACTTTTGTATTTCAAATTCTGACCAAACAGATTATAGTAGTGATCTTTGAAAATATAAAAAACTTGAGAACTTCTAATTTTAGTTAAAAAGCTAAAAATATAAAGACTACCAAGTTCCATATCAATATACATCTTTTTATAAATTATACAATATTATAAAAATTATGAATTAACTTTACATTCTCATATTCTATCATAATACTTATTAAAAGTTTATTTGCATTACTACAAAATGATGTATATATATGCTTTATTGAGTAGCATACATGTGTGTTAACTTTCTTTTCTGCTTCTATTTTCAATAATATTCTAACAGAGAAAAACATAAAAATGAAGTTAACTAATCAAATAAAAACTTTAAGGAATATATAAATATGAGTTAAATATAAAGGAAGGATCTTGTTATCCGCATTACATAATGCTCCTAGAACTACAAAAAGAAAAAGAAAAAATCTCTATAAACTACAAAGAGAAGCAAAGAGAAAACATCAAACAGTTTTTTCTAGAAGAAAATTGTGATTCGTATTATCATGAATTCAAAAATAATAATATTAAATGTACAATTGCAACAGTGAAAAATTGATAATCATATTAGGCACATCAAATAGTTTACCTTGTAAAATAGAATTTCATAGAAATATCTAACTGCATCCTGCAAAATCAGAACAAAGAAGACAAAAAGAAAAACCAATAAAAGAGATAAAACATGTAAAACAAGGAAAAAATGTAAAAACTATAATCATCACATATGTCTCAACGTAGATTTTTATAAGCGTGATTTTGAGAAGTCATAAATTTATATATTAAATTATTTGAGGGTTATGAGTATGAAAGGTTAGGAGTTATGAAATATATTAACAGTAAAATTTATGTAATTGAAGAGGTAAGAAAATAAAACAATTGAAAAATCCAATAAAATCACAAAAAAAGATAAATTAGAATGAATCCCTTAGAGAGTTGTAACATCTCAAAAATTGAAATAATTAAGAAGAAGTTAAGAGTTAGAAGTGAATTTTGGAAATAATGAAAATCAGAAAATTTGTTTAAGTTAAATTATGAATGTGTTCTTGGTCAACTTCAACGACTATAACTCCTAGCTCAATATGAGTTAGGTGTATTTTCAGATACCGTAAAAAAGATCGTTGAGTTGTATTTTCAACGACGCTGAGTATGCACGATTCTGAATTTGTACAAGTGAGATATGTCTATTGGAAGTTAGGTTGTTCGAATTAGGAAAGTCTAATCCTAATATTCAAAGGGTGTTTTAGTCTATTCCTTACCAATTGTTTTGATTCATTTTTAGGATTTTACTTTGGGTAAATTCATATTTTAGTCAGTTTAGAAAAGTTAAAGTTCACGCTAGAGCTTGGAGAAAAGAGAAAAGACAAAAGAGGAGAAAGAAGAAGAGAAATCAAGAATCGTCAAGAACATTCAAGAATCGCTTGTGGATTTCATCAAAGGGTGATCCCTACAAGGTATGTGAGATCAAATAGTGTTAGATTATTTCACCTACATGTCAATCATGATTCAATTCAGTGAAGTTTGTTAGATTTCTAAGTAAATCCTTTGACTTCTTGATGAAATTTGTTTGAATTCTTGTGGGTTATGTTTTTGAAGTTTTCTTGAGACTTGAATATTTTTTAGGGTGTAATTTCGAGTTGAATCAAGTATATATTAAACATATAATTGATTCTAATATTCGGTTAAAGAACCAAGGGAAATTAAAGGGTTTAGAGATGGAAATGGAGAAAAGAAGTCGGGGAGCACCTGGGGAGGGTTTTGGGGCGCCAACCCTCTTAGAGCCCCTAAAGAGGGTCTCTAAATGTTGACCTCAAAGATGACGAGTTAGGCAGAGGGCCCCAAGTCAGCCTCTGCATTTTACCCTCTGGCGCCCCGCACCACTCAGAGCACCACGGACGTTATTTCGTCCCATTTCTTCCTTGCTTTCTGTACTAGTTCCTTAACAACATATGTATGTTTTATAGTTGATTCGAACACTCTAAGGTAAGTCTAAACATCGAAATCATCCATAAGCATGATATCATGGATCTTGAATCTATACTTTGATTCAAGAAAAGTTAAGAGTCAAGTCTAGAAGTTAAGGAGCAAGTCAAGAGAAGATTATAATGTTTTCAAAAGGCTTTCACAAACACTTTAACTTTGTTTTAAGACTTAAAGTTCAAGTTGAGTAAAGAGTAAAGTGTAAAGATTAAAGTTCATTTCTTCAAAGAAATATATTGGGACTATGTATTCCAAAGAGTTTTAAAATATTTTCACTTTTTGAGCAAATTTGAACATCAATTCCAAGAGAGATTTTAAACGTTTTGAGTAATTATCTCAAACAAAAGAACTAGGTGTATTATAAAAACATATGATCTAATTATATTTATGGAGCAGTATTGAGCACCTATATGGGGAAACACGTCCATATTAACTCAAATCTTCACAAACCATATAGACATCATGGGTAGTAAAAGATCATACTTTTTAGATTAATCTTAAGTGTGGTTTTAACATAGACTAGTGGATCCACTTAGTTAAGGTGTCCTATATGATGACAAAGTACTGGACATTTTTTGAAGTATGGGCAAGACGATGTATCACCACTTAGTGTCATAGTGGTGGTTGTCAGTTAGAAAATCTCCTACAGAAACTATATTACTTTATTACATAAATAAAGTTGACTTTGTTATTGCATTTTCTTTAATGAACTAAGTTATTTGCCACTGTTTTACAAGATTTATACATATTGTATGTGTTTCATTATTTTATATTGAGTTCAGTTGTTCAGGAGTTTGAGGGAAAGCTAAGGTAAGTGTTCTTTCCAGATTCTTTTGAAGCTTAAGTTGTGTTTAGCATTGCAACTTGGATATTCGTACATTTAATGTATTGATGTCAGTTGTCTAGCATCGTCTTTTGATGCAGATGTAGGTAACCAGGATGTTGATCCAAGATATGACTAACTAGGTTTGGAAACAAAGAGAAGCTAGACATGAAGTGATTGATACTTTGAGGATCTGCTAATTCTAAGAATTAATCCTTCAAATTTCACAGGTTCGAGAACTACTAAGGATCTGAAGAACTTTATTCAGGAACTGAAAAAAGTGTTTGAGGTTATGCACGTTGCCAATGCTTTGCGAGTTGAACTAGTTGCGTATCAACTAAAGAATGATGCTAGGCACTTGGTTTGATAAATAGAAGAATAACCGAAATGAGGATGCACCATTTGTGAGTTGGGCTTGTTTTGAGGAGGCCTTCTTGGGGCGTTTCTTTCCCTGAGAATTGAAAGAGGCTAAGGTACAAGATTTTCTTACCTTTAAACAAGATTCCTTGAGTGTTCATGAGCATGGATTGAAGTTCACCCAATTATCCCGTTATGTTTCAAAGATGGTCGCAGATATGAGGAGTAGAATGAGTTTGCTTGTTGCTAGGTTGTCTCGTCTATCAAGAAAGAAGGGTTGGGGAGCGATGCTAATTAGGGACATCGATATATCAAGGTTGATGGACTATGTGCAGCAAGTTAAAGAAGAGAAGTTGGAGATAGGGAAGAATTAAGAAATAAGAAAGCTAAGGCATGGAATGAGTCTGGGAAACAACAAAGTAAGGTGAATCGACCGTCCTTTCAGCAAAACCAAAAGGGACATGCACCATCATGTGCTAGTTCACCTGCACCTAGAAACAAAATTGACTATAATTATCCGAATTCCTAATACTTCAGAGCTAGATCTGCACAGTCTCAAGGTAATGTGGCATAAGAGGTAATTAGGCTCATGCATGTGCTGGGTGTGGTAGAACCCACCCAGGTAAATATCATGATGTCTTGTCAGGTTGTTTCAAGTGTGGGAAAAAGGGTCACTTCAAGAAAGAGTGCCCTAAGAACAGATAAGGTAGTAAAAATCAGGGTGATAGTGCCCAATTTTTATCAGTTGCTCCACCAGACAGGCTGCACTTAGAGGAGCTATTTCCAATACTTGAGGAGGAGCAAACAGCCTTTATGCGATCACTAGTCGCTAAGAGCAAGAGAACTCTCTAGATGTTGTAACTGGTATGATCAAAGTCTTTACTATTGATGTTTATGCTTTGCTAGATGCAGGAGCAAGTTTATCTTTTGTAACCCCTTATGTTGCAAATAGTTTTGATGTTCTTCTTGAGAGTTCTCTGTGAACGCTTTTGTATTTTTACTCTTGTTGGGGAGTCTATTCTAGATGAGCAAGTATATCGTGATTATTTTATTTCCATCAATCACAAGGACACCATGACTGATTTAATTGAGTTATACATGGTAGACTTCGATGTCATTATAGGTATGGATTGGCTTCATGTTTTTTATCCATCAATAGATTGTAAAACTCGAGTTGTCAAGTTTCAGATTCTTAATGATCAAGACTTAGAGTGGAATAGTAGTTCAGTATTGCCTAAAGGTTGTTTTATTTCATACCTTAAGGTAAGAAAGTTAGTTTCTAAGGATTGTGTTTATCACTTAGTATGAGTTAACGACTCTAGTGTTGAGATACCTCCCATTCTATCAATTCTAATAGTAAAAAAGTTTCCACAAGTCTTTCCAAATGATCTACTCTGAGTCCCTCCTGAGAGTGAAATAGATTTTGGTATACAAAATTTTCCAGACACTCATTCTATATATTTCACCATATAGAATGGCACATCATAGTTGAAAGATCTTAAAGTGCCGTTGAAAGATCTTCAGGATAAAGGTTTTCTTTGACCAAGTGGCTCACATTGGAGCGCTCAGGTCTTATTTGGGAGAAATAAAGATTGTTCCCATAGAATTTGTATAGATTACCATTAGTTGAACAAGGTTACCATAAAGATGAAGTATCCTCTTCCACGAATTGATGATCTATTTTATCAACTTTAGGGTGCCACATGTTTTTCGAAAATAAAACTCAGATCTCTCTACCATCAGTTATGATTAAGGGAATGTGGTATTCCAAAGAAAATATTCAGGACATGTTATGTTCATTATGAGTTTCTAGTTATGTCCTTTGATTTGAACAATGCATCTGCAACATTAATGGATCTTATGAATAGAGTATTCAAGCCTTATTTAGAGATGTTTGTTATCGTCTTCATTGGTGACATACTAATATATAGGATGAATGAAGAAGATCATGATATCCATCTAGAATAATTCTTCAGACTTTGAAAGATATTAAGTTATATGCTAAAATTTTGAAATGAGAGTGTTTGCTTGAGACGGTGGCATTCATAAGCCACGTTATGTTTTGAGAGGGAATTAAAGTTGATACCCAAAAGATAGGGGCAATGCAGAATTGGCCTAGACCCACATCTCCAACTGAAATTAGGAGTCTCTTGGGTTTGACTGACTATTATAAAAGGTTCATAGAGGGGTTCTCATCCATTTCATCCCCATTGACCAAGTTGACGCAGAAGAAAGTGAAGTTTCAATGGTCTGAAGCTTGTGAGAAAAGCTTTCAGGAATCGAAAAAGAGGTTGACTACTGCCCTAGTATTTACCTTACCTGAAGGCACTCAAGGTTTTGTAGTGTATTGTTTTGGTTTGGATTTTGTGTTGATGTAGAATGGAAAATTTATAGCGTATGCCTCCAGATAGTGAAAGATCATGAGAAGAATTACCCAACCCATGACTTAGAGTTGGCTTTTCTAGTATTTTCTTTGAAGATATGACATCATCTATTTGTATGGTATTTCTGTTGATTTATTCAATGATCACAAGAGCTTTCAACATGTGTTCACTCAGAAAGAGCATAATCTCAGACAAAGGAGGTGGTTAGAGTTACTAAAATATTATGACATGAGTATTCTTTATCACACAGGTAAGGCTAATGTTGTTGTTGATGCTTTAAGCAGGTTCTCTATGTGTAGGAAGAAAAGAGAGAGTTAGCTGATGCACTGTGGATTCACGGTACTTTCAATGCTTTTTTTTTCTTCAGATCGATGTGTGTCTAGAGACTTTTTGTAGTAGTTTTAACATGATCTTTGTTTTGCAGGAAAGGTGTCCGAAACCAAAATGCTGAAGCAAACTGAGATTTAGTGTAGAGGTGACCCATGAAATCCATCGAAGGCCCGTCATTCCATCGACGGCCCGTCATTCCATCGACGGACCGTAGATGGTGACCGTCGACTGAAAGTTCAAGCATCTGGAGAAACTCGGGGAAATCTGACTAAGTGTGGGGCTACGAAAGGATCGATGGTCCGTTTGATCGACAGACCATCCTGTTGAATAGTTGATTGTATCAGAGATAGTCCCAGTACTTGAAGTCGAAGAAAGTCTAAGTATGGAACGACGAAAGGCATCGACGGACCGTAGACGCATCGACGGACCGTGTTGTTTGTTTGTTGAGTAACTCAGAGAAGATGTCAACTGAAGGAGAAAAAAATATGCTAAGTCTAGACTGATAAAGGCAATCAATGGTCCGTCTTTTCATCGATAGACCGTCTGTGGGGCTCATCGATTACAACCGTGTTTTTTGGACAACTTTCCTTATTTTAATTCCTTTTAATTTAGGACAATATTTTCTATAAATAGGGTGTTAAACCCCATTTTTGGGGTTGGATTCTATTACTTTTCAAAAATTTTTGTTGGAGATTGAGTTTTTGCAACTTTAGCATTAATTAAAATTTCTGGATTTGGTTTTGAAGTAATTTCTCGTTGTTTCAAGTTGAATTTCTGGATTTTCTTCAAATTTGTCAAAGTAAGTTCATGATTTATTGTTTATCCATTATGAATTGTGTTCTTCTATACATGGGTAATAAATCCACAACTAGGGTAGTGGGAACCATGAGTGATTAACAACGTAAATCTAGCTTAATAACAATTCTCAAATACGGTATTGCATGCATTGACATTTTCCATTTAGAAGTCTTTTTAACGAGTGCACGCATTAGAATTATCGTTATTGATACTTGCTAGACCATGGAGATGGTAAATAGGAAAAGAATTATCAACATAGATTTAGTAGGATACTATCTAATAGGCTAGTTTCATTGGTGCGAAGTAATAATAAGTCATACATCTTATATGATTTTTAATATGAAGTAAAGGTAAGAGTTAGTATCTTAGACAGACATAGTCGGACCAATTTACGGGGTGAAATTCTTTAAATGCCGGACCAAGGATTTAGAGATACCTAACTTATCACTTTGCATGCAAAACACTAGGGAAGAATTGTTATTATCTAGGTATACGATGTTATGAACCTAAGGGGAACACTTACACCCTAGTTTCTCCAACAATTTGATAAAAATCAGAGCTTTACTCCTATTACTTGTTTTACTTAGAGATATTACAAGATTTTTGCTTAAAAAATCCCCCATTTAATGTATCTGTTTTTGGAAAGAACTTGACTAAATCTAAGTAATCGTACATTGAAGTTAAGTATAAACCATTTTCCTCGTGGAATTCACCCCAACCTAATAGTTAGGTTCCGTACTTGATACGACCGCTTAATTTTCTTTAGGGAAGTGTAATTTGAGCTTATCAAATTTTGGTACCGCTTCTGGGGAAAGTAGCTTTTAGATTAACCTTTGATAATGTTACTGACGTTTAGTCAACGATTTCCTGATTTTTCTTTTTCTTTTGTTTTTATTTTTCTCAGGTCTAGCTCTAGTGTATGCCAAATACACGAAGCCGAGGAGAACTGCTAGTTCCATTTGACCTCGATCTTAACCGTACACTTCAAAGAATGGAAAACCAGCAGAACCCATTAAATCGTGATGCTGGGTTAATAAGGCATCCTCCACCACCTGTTGATGCACACAATCAGGTAGTTGCAGAAAACCAAGCTGAGAATACTATGAAGATGCAGCCTCCCGTTGCACGCCCTCAAGAGTTGCCCTCAAGAGTGTTATAGGGGCAATGCCAACATTAATGATTCTAACGGACCTCTAGTCTTACCCCTCTACCCAATGGGCACACGTTCGTAGTGATTAGTAGTTTGATGCAGATGGTCACCGCGAGGGTTTGTTTTCAGGGCTACCATCAGAGGACCCCCATGCTCACATAGCCAAACTAAGGTCTGTATTCAAAAGTTGTGTAGGGGAGGTTTGACTTAGATATGAACTTCATCGGGTTGCGGGTGTTTCCTCTATCATTGACGGGAGATGCAATAGTATGGTTTACTGAGCTACCCTATAATTCCATCTAACCTTGGGATCAGTTGAGAGATGCATTTCTAGCCAAGTACTATCCAGTGTTTAAGAATCTTAATCACAAGGACAAGGTGAACAATTTTGTGTCACTATCGAGAGAGTCGGTAAGTAGCTCTTGGGACAGGTTACTTAATTTTTGAGGAGTGTCCCAAACCACTGCATTGACAATGAGTCGTTGAAAGAGTACTTCTATTGGGGTAAAGACAATAATAATAAAATAATATTCGATACAATTTGGGGGTTCTTATGGTGAGTGCACTTATGCTGAAATCGCAAAGAAGTTGGAGAAAATTTCTCGCAACAATAAGGCTTGGAGTAATAGAAAGTCAGACACTAGGAGAAGCACCTTTGCAGTGCAAGCTACACACAATCTGACGACCAATGGGATTTGTGAATAGATAGCTCAAATGAGAGTATGTCTGTTACAGATCGAAGAGCACCGAGGTGTTGAGGCATTAGCGGCAATGATCATGAATTTTGAGAGTGATGGTATTGAAGAGTATGGGTCTTTGGTTGCGGCACTTAAACAAGGCGACTATCGGTCAAAACCAAAGAAATAAGAGTTAGATATAAAGCATAACGAGTCTCCACCCACGAAACCATCTATTGAGAAGGCTCCAAAATTAGATCTTAAGGCTCTACCACCTCATGTGAGGTATGTATTCTTGGGTAGAGATGACACTTTGCCGGTAATTATTGCATTGAATTTGAATGTACAACAAGTAGAATGTTTGGTCGAAGTTTTGAAGAGGTTCAAACGAGCCATTGGCTGGACTATTGCAGACATTATTGGGATCTCTCCCAATATTTATTCACACAAAATCCAACTCATGCCCGATTACAAGCCAAGTATTGAGCACCAGAGACGATTGAATCCACCTATGCAAGAGGTAGTGAAAAAGGAGATCATTAATTGGTTGGATGCCAGAGTCATATATCTTATTGCAGATAGTAGTTGTGTATGCCCTGTTTAGTTTGTGACCAAAAGGGGGAAAGGACAGTAGTGCCCAATGAGAGGAATGAGCTTATTGCAATGAGGCCGGTGACTAGATAGAGGATTTGTATGGATTACCAGAAACTGAATGCATGGACTGAGAAGGACCATTTTCCTATGCCCTTCATGGACCAGATGTTATATAGTCTCGCAGGAAAAGGATGGTATTATTTTCTTAATGGTAATTCGGGTTACAATCAAATCTCTATTGCCCCTGAAATATCAAGAGAAGACTACCTTTACTTGCCCTTAGGGGATGTTCGCATTCAAGATGATGTCGTTTGGGCTATGTAATGCACGGATTACTTTCTAGAGATTTATGATGTGGATATTCTCAAATATGGTGGAGGACATTGTTGTGGTGTTTATGGATGACTTTTCAGTTGTTGGCGACTCCTTTGATCAATGTTTGAGTCACTTGGACGAGGTTCTCAAAAGATGTGAAGATTGCATCTTGTGATAAATTGGGAAAAATGTTACTTATGGTTAAACAAGTTAGTATTGGGCCATCGCATCATCTCGGATAAGGGGATATAGGTTGAATCGAGCAAAAGTTACAGTTTATAGATAGACTTCCTCTACCCATCTATGTACAAAGGTGGTGAGAAGCTTTCCTAGGACATTCGGGTTTACCAGAGGTTTTTTATTAAGGCTTCTAAAAATTGCACACCCTGTGTGCAAATTACTTGAGAAGGAATGAAAATTCTATTTTAATGAAACCTATCTGAAGGCATTGGAAGTTTAAAGGGATATTTGGTGTCTGCACCGTATTATTTGTCCTATTTATAGTCAGTTCAGTTGAGGGATGTGTGATGCTAGTGGGGTTGCTCTTGATGTGGTATTGGGACATAAAATGGAGAAAATCCCTCACCCCATCTATTATGCAAGTAAGAAACTAAATAAAGCATAAAAGAACTACACTGTGACTTAACAAGAGCTTCTTGTGGTGGTATTTACTTTCAAAAAAATTTGCTTCTATTTGCTTGGCAAGAGATTCATAGTGCATACATACTACTCCTCTTTGAGGTAGTTTATGGAAAAGAAGGATGTGAAACCAAGGTTTAATAGATGGGTGCTGTTATTGCAAGAGTTTGATTTTGAGGTAAAATATAGAAAAGAGACTGAAAATCAAGTTATCGATCACTTGTCTAGATTAGAAGATGAAACTATGCCAGAGTTGGGTGAAAAGGATGAAATTCATGATACCTTCCCTGATAAGCATGTAATGGCCGCGTCTCATGACTTGATTCCATGGTTCACTGATTTTGCAAATTATCTGGCAATTGATATAGTACCATCAGAATTGTCCTTCCATCATAGCAAGAATTTCATGCATGATGTGAAAAAGTTATTTTAGGATAAGCCTTACTTATACCAAAGTTGTGCTGATGGGATTATTCGTCCTTACGTGCCGGAAGTTGAGATGTTAAGTATTTTGGAGGCATGCCACTCCTCGCCTGTGTGTGGGCACCATAGTGGTATACGGACAACCCACAAGATCTTGCAGCGTGGGTACTATTGGACAACCATTCTCTAAGACGATCACAAGTTCGCCAAGTCATGCGATAGGTGTCAAAGGGATGGAGGAATTTCGAAAAGGCAAGAGCTCCCTTTAAATCCCATTCTAGTAATTGAGTTATTTGATGTTTGGGGCATTCATTTTATGGGCCCATTTGTGAGTTCTCATGGGCATTCATTTTAACCTCCAAAAACTTTTCAAATTCTTGTCCCAACTGTTTCCCTCCCCTTATTTCCTTTCTTTTAAATCATAACACCATATCTCTTCCTTCAAAACTAATCATATTCCCCCAACTCCCGAATTCCCCCAAATTCCCAAAACCGTTTTATTCTAAAATTCTACTTAGTTCTTCTTTATTTCTACGGTCGGTGTTCAAAGGTGGGCATGTAGGTTGTTGAAAATATCACTCACTCAGTCACTCTATTACGATTTTTAGATATTTCGATTCCCTTTGCTTGATGAATTCTCGTTTATTTGTTGTTGGAAACAAAAATTAGATTGCTGGTCTTGACTTAGGGACAAAATTGTATGTTTATGCTTGTCAAATACTGGGTAAAATGTCCCTTAGAATGATAGAAACTGAATGGGTAGTGGTATGTTTGGGTTAAAATGAGTTATAGACTTTTCGACTTAGGGTTTGGTAGCATCTTTGAATTCGAGAATGAACCTTGCGAAATCGAAACCAATAAGGATGAAGAAATGGTCTTGTAATTGATAGTGCCCGTCAACCAGTAGTGCAGTCTGAACTGGAATGTGATTTGTGTTTCAGTTCGGACATCAATTATTCCAGGGGAAGGTTCAAGTCCTTGGCACCATCTCGTCGGATGATTAGCACTTCCGATGATGAGTGGGATCCTGAATACGTGCTCCTAGTACTCGGACCCCTACAACAATTGCAACAGCCACTCGGGGCACCCCCAAGAATGTGCCTTCCAGCGTAGTCACTGCCTCCTAGTCTGATGAGGAGCGCAAACTGAGTGGCACACCATCTGGGTCTTCCTCGGGTTTTGAAGGAGCGTCTGGCTCAGATGGGCATCAAGTTCAGAGTCGAACCACTCTACGGGGTCGAATGAGGCCACTGCCTCCAATTTCAGATCAATTAGATCCACTCACCCAGAGGTGCCTGTCCACAAAGCATTGTTTGTTGAGGCTCATACTTCGGAGTCTGCTCCGACGCCCTAGGATGATGTCCCTGCTCTAGTTCCTGATGATCCAAACCGATGGTTCATAGATAGTTAGTATCAAGTCTATAGGGATGCAAAAGTTCTTAACGACAAGGGGGTGATGACCAGGTTTGTGACAGTTGAGCCGAGAGTTCTCATAGGGATCCTTCACACATTCCCTAATGTGCATAGATTGTTTACCCGCCACAGGCTCGAGTGGATGGCTAGGAGTCTGGGGTAGTATAGAGAGGATATTGTTTGAGAGTTCTAAGCTTCATATGTGGCGACTCTCCGAGGTTGTTTGGACAGGCAAGCGAAACCTTCCAAACAGGACCCACTCACACAGGTTCTAGTTCAAGGCTACCTGGTGGATATTTTCTCTTACCAATGTTCGTCATTTCTTATGTGGCACCTCTATAGATATCTCTCGGACCCCTTGACCCTAGAGTTTGATTACAGGTGGTGTATGGTCAAGAGTGGCCAGTTTCAAAGGACTAGCTATCAGAGAGAGTCCACCAAGAGGTGGCTTGCACAACAACTATCCATTGGCGGTGAGGGAGAAGACTGGGTGTTAGACCCCAGAGGCCTTATCAAAAAGGCCAACCTCACTTTAACATCCGAGTTCTTCTAGCTGTTAGTTCGCCACCACCTATCTCCCACGCCACCAGATAACATTCTTACATTGGATAGAGCGGTATTAGTAGCAACTTTGGTGGCCGGGTTGGAGATTGACTTCGCAAACTTATTTATACCGATGATACATGAAAGGGATTTTAAAACATCTACTACTTACTAATTCACTTGTATGATCTTCCATTTATGAAAGGATACTGGAGTCCCAATTTGGCACCATGATGCCCTCCGTACTCCGGCTGGAACTGTGGATATAGGTCTCATCAGGGATCAGTCCAATGTGGTGGCACCACAGAGAGGGCCTAAAGTTGAGTTACAGCTGCTGAGTTAGAATACGACTAAAAATAGAATAAAAGCTAAGCGACTTCTAAATATATAATATATATATTATATATATATATATATATTAATTTATAATTTAATTAAATTAAACTATTGATATAACGTTATCCATAATAATATAACATGAGTAAGGAAGGAAGAGAATATCAAATTTGGGCCCTTTTCCCAAATTTTAACAACCTATCCTAAATCTAAAATGGCCCAAAAAAAGAATGTTGCCCATTATATGACCTGCTGGGCCTGCTAAAAAGAGATTTGTTTTCTTTCACTTTTTTTGGGACTCTTAGCCACATTTTCCTTTCAAAATATGTGTATACATTTCGCGTATATCACGGTCTGTAGGGTTGTATTCCATCGATTCAGAACATCCAAAACCTGCATTTAGTAAAAGAAAAATTATATCCTGCATTTCATGTGCTTTTACATTTTTTTCCACCTGTATATCGTATATGTTGATCGTATATGAGTGTATACAGATCGTATATCGACCTATTTTTTCTTTCATTCAAAATTATTTTTTAACAAAAATCTTCTATTTAGCAGTGGAAACAAAGCAAAGAATATATAGGGGAACATCTAGGGTTGCAAATTTGGGAGGTAAAAACGATAAAAACGGATGGGAACGAGGCCCACTCCAAATTCAAACATCAAAATTCCTTTCATCCTTTTGGCGAAACAGACTTTTTTGGGATTTTCAAACCATTCAAAAAGGGGAAAGAGGAAGGGACGGTCGTGATTGATCGATTATCTTTGGGGCAAGACGTGGAGCAATCTCATGCAGGCAATGACAACTCACGACTGGCAAGACTAAAAAGCCAACCTGTTGTACGTTCTTTCAGGGCGTTGGATTTCAACGTATTTCCGGGGATGAGCTTCTGGGTCTCTTCTGTTGTAGGGGAAAGGAGAGTGGGCCGGGTCAAAAAAAATGGGTCGGTTTTTGGGGCTAGAATTAAAAAAAATGGGTTGGGTGAAATCTGAAAATGGAAAAGGACTTTGGGCCGAGTCAATTGTTCAGAGGAAGAAAATGAAATGGTTTGGGGGTTTGGATTTGGCTGGAAAAGGGATAGCTGAAAAGTTCACAAGGGCACACAACTTTTGATAGAAAATCATGAATTGGTAAAATTTGATTTAGAACGTAACCTACATTTGAATTGATTAGCACATTTGTTCTAAACGTGGTGAGTAAAATTTGAAATCAATATAAAAGGTAGCGTTAACGACTTCATAAATTTAACGAGATAAATTTAACTAGCTTAATCAGAATATAAACAATTAAGTATTTAAACTAATTAATAAAGTATTTAATTGATTAAAATAAAAATATTTTCCGATGATTTTCAAATATTTATAAGATAAGCTAAATATATGAAGGACATACACTATTTTAAGATTATAAAAGCTACTAAAATTATTTTAAAATGACTGGAAGAACATTTTGAATTTTATAAAGCTAAATATTTTAATTCGTTCAAAATTTAAGAAACTCGCGAACTAATTTGACGGGGAGGGTAAAAATTGGGCGTCAACAACTATCTCTCATTTTACTTGGATTGATGCAAGAAATTCGAGAAAAATAAATTTGACTAATATAATTTTGACCGAACACGTATTCATCTTTTAACAAGGGACTCGGTAAGGACTTTAGGCATTATGGGCGAACACCGAAAATGGGTTTCCTACATATCTCAGGCTACATGAGAATTCAGGACACTTGTAGTTCGATACACTTGATTTAATGCATGATTTTTTAAATAAATCGAAAGCCACCTCGATACCGAATTATGAAGGTATCAGAATGCTCGAGAATAAGATCCGAGAACGAATGTTGGAATACAACCAAGTTCTCAACATTGAGCTCGCCTACATATCCTTATACCTTTGGAATCAGGTTGCTTGTAGTTCGACTCTATCAATTGAGAAAGGAAATCTATTATGTTAGATAATCTTTGCTTCTGGATGAGAGACAAATAGGACGAGTATGAAAAAGAGGCTTGTAATCTCTTATCCATAAATGTGGTTCTCTTCACATACATAGGTAAGAACGTACACAGACATAATTTTTGAAACTCTTGGTGTATCATCACTCAGATTGGAAATTTACTTTCGGTAAGTATCAAGATTTCCGGATGCGAGACCGAAACTGACAAAACTAAAGAAAAACAACATGCCTTCTGATAGGGGTGTGGTTTGATTGTGGTGGAAGTCGCTCCTCTGCTCGCGTCCTAAGAGTTTTACATTCCTCTGTGAACTGTCCCTCCGGTTCTGCACTAAGAAAAAGTTCACGTTGTGTTGCATAATCCCTTTTTGATTTCGTCCGCAACCTGTGTTAAATGTTTTGGAGAATTCATCCTTTCGGAGCTCTCGACAAAGACTGAGATAACAAACTTGTCAGCATAAAAATTCAATTTAATGGGAGACAATGTCTTTTTACCGGTCGAACTTAATCCGTTCTCCTCACCATTTGATGTCCAACTCAATTGGGTGACGTAAAATCAATAAAGCTATTTTCTTGGTGTTTGCAATCTAAATCTTCAAGCCTCTTCATTTGATTCAAAATAATCAAAGCTGATGCAATGCTGATATTTGCTTCTTCTTTGTTGCTTTCGATGATTCTCTTGGCTTAACTCTTGCCAATAAAGATGCAAGTTGATGTTGAGGGGCCAAATTTTGTCCTTTGAGATGCACGATTCCTCTGTTGCAGTGCAATGTTTCTTGCGGGGCAATGAATATTTTTCCCGCGTGCGTGATTTCTTGCGGGTATGAATAATCTTCCCGCGAGCATAAATTTTTGCAAGACAATGAATCTCCTTCTCGCGAAGTGCATAAATTTCGAGTGGCATGAAATCTTCCGCGCGATGCAATAAATTTTTCTGTGAGGTATAAATCTTTCTCGAGATGCATAAATTCTGCGATTATGAAATCTTCTTCTCATTGATGCATAATATTCTGTGAGGTATGTATAAATCTTCTTGCGATGCATAAATTTCTGCGAGGTATGAAATCTTCTCGCGATGCATAAATTTCTGTGACGTATGAAAGCTTCTTGTGATGCATGAATTTCTGCGAGGTATGAAATCTTCTTACGATGCTTGGATATTAACACGCGATGCATGACCTTCCATGATGCGTGAACATTGACTCGCGATGCATGGTCTTCCGCGATGCATGAATATTGATTCGCGATGCATGGTATTCCACGATGCATGAATATTAACTCGCAATGCATGATCTCCGCGATGAATGAATATTGACTCGCGATGCATGATCTCCCGCAAGGCACGAATATCTTTCTGCCATGCACAAAGAGAAAATAAATGAAGTTTATGTTTAATCTACAAAATTGAGACCCATTAAAAGTGAACTTTATGAAAAATAGTTTTCTTAAAAATATAAATTTTGATTAAATTAATAAATTGACGTTTGTAATTGTTTTAGAATATAGCTCTCTGTGCATATGATATATCTACACAGTTAGTTATTGAGGATCAAACAACAGAGGATTTCAACGACAAAAAAATAAAACAATTATTATGAACAAGTAAAGATAAAGAATTCAAGCATATAATATAATAAAATGTACAACAAGAAAATACTAACATGATATGGAGATTCGAGGTGCCAAATAACTATAATGGATGAGCATGAAAGGAAAGAAAATGAAGAACTTAGAAGTAAATATAATAAATATAAGGATCTAAGGATCAACATTATTTTTATTTAATTCTAATTCTAATTTAAAAAGGACTCAAAAATTTTGCATTTATTTTTATTTAAAAATAAAAAAAAGTAATTAGATTTTGATTGATTAGAGTGAATCGGTAGATTTTAATGGAAGTACCTTCCTATTGTTTTGAATTTAAAACAAAAAATTATAAAAGAAAAATATTATAAAACGGTATAAAAAACAAAAATTAAGAGAAAAGAAAAAAAAACTGAAAAAATGCCTCTACCGCGCTAGGAGCAACCCCATGTAAGCGTTGTCCTATTAATTGATTTTACCCTTAAATACTGTTTTTAAATTTTTTTATATAAGTATATTTCGTAAAAGTTTTCGACGATGCCGTGTCACGTGAAACCTTACATATACTAATCCGGTCCTACTTTCGGTTCATGGTGGACTTAATTACCTTGCTTTCTGAATTGATCCATAAAGGATCGATCTTTGCCTTCACTATTTGTCAAGTCAGTCCCCTATGTCGTTGGAAGATGTTTAGGTCCCAGACCCAACATACTGCTGGAAATAGCTCAAAAGCCCGAGAAATGGGTTGTATATATATTGTAATATATATACACTGATGTACAAGTTCAGGGCACAAATATAGCCAAAAACAAAGATATAGGTTGAAGCGTCATAGCAGGCTGCATAAAGTTGATATACGGTTTATTATACAGGAAAAAGGCTTAAAAATGATATGTATATAGTATTAACACTTGGTGTATACACAGAATTCAAGGGTTAAAATAGGGCCAGAGCCCAAATCAGCAGCCTGAAAAGCCCAAGTCCATTATCTCTTTATTTATTTGATTGCATTTTTTATTTACTAGATTTGTGCCGCTCGTGCTATGCACATCCCAACAAATTGCTTACTGAAAATTTGATACATTTCAATTATTATGAGATATTTGAGGTTAATTATTTCTATTTTAAAGTAAGAAATGCAAATTATTAATAACTGTTATAAAATCAAGCTCATAAGAGTATAATCATAAAAGAGAGAAGACAAGAGAAATAGATAGAAGAAGAGGAATTTTTTCATATTCAAGTGTATGTAAGTCCATATGTATTCTTACAATAGTGAATGAACAACCCTATTATAGAGTGAGAAATCACTCCAAAGGTCACCATATTAATCATAATAAATGATTCATTCTTATCCAAAAAGTTTATGTACCTAGTGAATATGAATGGTTGTTCATGTACTAACTTTATGGATTATCACTTATTCATGTATTTAAACAATAACAAGATATTACAAAAGTGCCTTAAATATAGAGGAATGTCAATAGCATTTCCTGCTTGTGAAAGTTTAACTAAATAAGAAACTAAAACTTTTTACAAAATTGATTGATAAAAAAAATCAAACAAACAATATAGATTGCTGTCGGAATATAATCCACCTATTTTAACTGTTGAGTCGCATTCAAACTCCACAATATGAATAAGCATTAATAATGACCTAGTTAAGCTACCATTGAAACTTTATTTCGAATCGTCAATATATAATAGCATAAAAAGATTTACTATTCAATTGATTGTTTTGAAACATAGTATTTTTAAAGCAACCATCAATATATGTCTATTCACAAAATTTTAGTACCATATTAATTTGCAACATTTCAGCTTAACTGATCACCAAAAAAACCCTCATAATTTATCGCAACAACATGTAGTAGTGTAACATAAATCAAGACGGGTGGATCAATTAAAATTAGAACACTAGATTAACCAAGTTCCCTTCCTAGTTTTAATATATTAAAATGCAAGATATGTATTTCAATAAGCTTAGCTGCAATATCACAAATGAAGATAATAATAATCATAAAATCCATTCAACAGAGATAAAAGGTTATCATTGATCTTTATCCTGCAACCTTAATTTGCATGAAAATTTTATTTTAAAAAAACAAACACAACTATAAAATCTAAGTAAAAGAACAAATAAGAAGGTATATAAATAATTGGTAGGAAAATATCAATTTAGACCTTATCTTCCGTATTAACATAAATGCATGCTACGAAAAGTAATCTGAAATTTACTTAAAATAATAACATATCCTTCGTGAGTGAATAGGATAATTTACTGATGATATTGTTAAAACAATCGACATGTAAATTGACGATTCATTTGACTATAAAGATCGTTAGCTCTTTTCTTTGCGGTTTACACTTGTTCTCGTTCTTGACCACCAGCTGATTTTTCTCCTACACAATCTATCATTTGACATACAAAAGTGCTAAGCCAAATTTGTGACTCGAGAGCCTGCAACCTTAATTTGCATGAAAATTTATGTTTAAAAAACAAACACACAACTATAAAATCTAAATAAAAGCAAATATAAAAACAAAAAAAAGACGGTAGATGTTAAATATAACCTGTTCTTTGCTAGGGTTCAACATGTTCAGTCGATTCAGAACCACAAGACATGATTTTTCCCACAAAATACAATTATCATTTGACATACAAAAAGTGCTAAGCCAAATGTGACTCGAGAATCAAGAGAAAATGCATAATACAATTTTTGACGATTCGTACCCGGAGAGACCTCCTATTGTTTGTGGTTAACTTCAAATTGTATATCAGCATACTCTAATGGTCCAATGTTTTGAACTTCTAGGAGCTCACTTATGATGCCCAAGTGCGCAGTCTCCAAAAAAAACTAAGAAGTAAATAAGTAGCTAGGGAATGAAATAATTGAACATTTTATTTGGCAGTGACGCAAAAGAGAAACATGTTCTAAGCACAGACCCAACATATTAAATATGAGTGTTTTTCTATTCAACACTCATATTAATTAAACACTCATATTAATTATTAAAAGGGTTGGAAAGAGGGACTCCCCTCGCGCCGTCGTCGTCGCTCGCTTCGGCTTCGGCTTTGGTAAATGATTGAGAGATTATTTTTTGGACAAATTTATTTTAATTATTTATTTAATTATTAAATTGCCAAAAATTATTTTCAATTATTTGGTTGATAACAGAAGTTAATCGAAATATTTTCAACTTTTTAGTTAACCCGACTCGACTCGAATCCGCGCGCGTGACCCGTTTTAATTTTCGTTATATTTAAAATTCCCGCCATGACTGTTCTAAAAAGTTGAAACTTTAAGGAACAGTCAATACCATTTGAAAGTTTGCAAGTCAATTCTGAAAGGGTTGCAACCTTTCAGAATATATTTTTCTTGCCATAAATACCATTCAGTCTTCAGAATATTTCCCAACGAATTTTCTGATCTTCCTTCTTCTTCTAAACACATATTTCTTCGTGTACTTTCTTGTTGTGGATTGATTCACTGACAGTAGAGTTTTTGGTATCTACACTCTACTGATTAAGATCATTTTACGCTTGGAGGTTATATTCCAAATCAAACCTCGGATACTAGAGGGGAATAATTTCCTTAAGGGGACACTGTGAATTCAACGGACTTGATTTTCTTCCAAACTAAAAGAGTATTCCAGATTCTGGTAAGTTTTTACAGATTCAATTATTTTTAGAAATAAATTTTTGTTCATCGTACTTACTGGTTCTATAAATCTCAATTACTTCGTGTTTCTGAACAATTTATTACAACCTGTAATTTCTGGTTTTTATAACATAGATTGACAAACAATCTTAAGGAAATTATTAAATTGTGTTTCTGGTGGAGAAAAAAAACTTTGTGATTTTATACTCCTTTAAGTCTGCAATTATAGTTTATTGCTTACTTATACTATATTAATTTTGTTTGTCATAAATGGAAAACACTGGTGTTACAGTGGATGTTGTTGTACCAACCCGAACTCTTGTACCACAAGCAAAGAAATCGGGTAAATTCACGGGTGTGATTTCAAAGGATGGCAGCAACGAGTATTTTTTCTGGCTTACCACTCTTGGTCTGTAGAAATTTACAAGTGAAGATACTCCAAATCCTGCTGATGATATGCCAGAGAGGGAAAAATTCATGATTGTTGAAGCATGGAAACAGTTAGACTTCCTATGTAAAGGTTACATTTTGAGTGCTTTAGAGAATGACTTATATATTGTCTATAGTGCAATAACAACTTCAAAAGAATTGTGGAATGCACTTGAGAAGAAATATAAGACAAAAGATGCATGCTTAAAAAAGTTTGTGGTCGCAAAGTTTTTAGACTATAAAATGGTGGATAGTAAAACTGTTGGATCACAAGTGCAGGAACTTCAACTTATTCTCCATGATCTGATTGCTTAAGATATGGTAGTAAATGAAGCTTTTCAAATGGCTGCAATGATCGAGAAGTTGCCTCCTTCGTGGAACGATTTCAATAATTATCTAAAGCACAAGCGTAAAGAAATGAAGCTTGAAGATCTTGTGATTCGGCTCAAGATTGAGGAAGATAACAGAAATGCCGAAAAAAAGTCGCGTAAGAGTTCAACAATCATTGGAGTTAATATTGTTGAAGAAACTCCTACCAAAGACAAAAAGAGAAAGAAATACAACGGGCAGAAGTCATAACAGACCAAGAAGAAATTGAAAGGCAACTGTTATAATTGTGGCAAGGTTGGTCATAGGTCTTCTAATTATAATGCTCCAAGAAAGGACAAAAACAAAGGCAAAGGCAAAAGTCAAGCAAACATCGTGGAAAAGATGGAAGATGCATATGACTTGTGTGCAATGATATCGGAGTGTAACTTACTTGGAAATCCCAAGGAGTGATTTCTCGACTCAGGTTCCACTAGATATATTTGCTCTGCGAAAGAAGTCTTTGCAACGTACACTTCTGCTGAGTACAATGAAAATTTATTCATGGGAAACACAGCAACAGCAAGGATTGGAGGAACTGGGAAAGTAATGTTGAAAATGACATCCGGCAAGGTGTTGACTTTGAACAATGTTCTACATGTCCCTACTATTAGTAAGAATTTAGTTTATGCTGCACTACTCGTTAAGAACGAATTTAAGTGTGTCCTAGTTAGTGATAAAGCTGTAATAAGTAAGAATGAAATGTTCATACGAAAGGGCTACCTCAATGAGGGTCTTTTCAAACTAAATGTAATGGTTGTTGACAGTATTAATAAAAATTCTGCTTCTGTTTACTTATTGGAGTTAAGTGATTTATGGCATGCCCGTTTGGGACATGTAAATTACAAAGCGTTGCGAAAATTGGTTAATCTAGAAGTATTGCCTGATTTTAAATGTGATAAGTCGAAATGTGAAATTTGTGTAGAAAGTAAGTTTTGAACATCCTTACAAGTCTGTTGAAAGAAATTCTAAAACTTTAGACTTAATTCACCAGATATATGCGATATAAGTCAACACCATCTCTGTGTGGAAAAAAATTTTATAACTTTTATTGATGATTGCACTCGATTTTGTTATGTATATTTGCTTAATAGTAAGGATGAAGCAATGATGCATTTAAGCAATACAAAATGAAGTGGAAAACCAATTGAATCTAAAGATAAAAATGATTCGGAGTGATAGGGGTGGAGAATATGAATCTCCTTTTGCAGAGATATGTTTGGAATATGGTATTATTCATCAAACTACTGCACCTTATACACCACAATCAAATGGTTTGGTAGAATGGAAGAACAACACATTAAAAGAAATGATGAATGCCTTAATGATCAATTCTGGTTCACCGCAAAACCTTTAGGGGGAAGTCATCCTTACAACTAATAAAATACTCAATAGAGTACCTGTCACGACCCAAAACGGGCCGCGAGTGGCACCCACACTTATCCTCCTATGTGAGCGAACCAACAAATCTAAACCCCAACATTTCAACTATAATAAACAAAATATAATGTGCGGAAGACTCAATTCTTATTAAAATAACCAATTAAATAAACTTCTAAAATATATTACTTATCATCCCCAAAATCTGGAAGTCATCACATCAACAACATCAATCCTCAAATTTCTAAGTCTAAGAATAATTAAGAACTAAAATAAGTAAAACGATGGTCCATGTCCGAACTTCGAAGACATCAAGACGCGAAGAAGAGAATCCATCCTGAGCTAGGAATAATAGCTCACCCTGAATTCTGACGTGCTGAAGACGAGCTAGAGTTGCGAACGAGACGAAGTCACTGGTGCACTTGCTGCACTCCACAAACAACAAGAAGAACGTAAAAGTATGGTCAGTACAAGTACTGAGTAGGTATCATCGGCCAACTCAGAATAGAAAGCAATATATATCAAGTAATAATATAAAATCAACTACAACACTCAACAGGTGACAACAACAAGTACCAACCCTTGACAACAACACCAGCACATCTATGAGGGCTCAAGCCTCCACACATACTCGTTTGGAATTAGGTTCTTTAGATTAAGTAAAACACCATAATTCAAGATTCATTCTCTTTATTCCTCTTGTGTCGGAACGTGACACTCTGATACCCTAATACTACGTGTCGGTTCGTGACACCCGATCCCCCAATACTACGTGTCGGTTAGTGACACCCGATCCCCCAATACTACGTGTCGGTTAGTGACATTTTAAAGTTTGCAACCTTTCAGAATATATTTTTCTTGTCCATAAATACCATTCAGTCTTCAGAATATTTTCCAACGAATTTTCTGATCTTCCTTCTTCTTCTAAACACATATTTCTTCGTGTACTTTCCTGTTGTGGATTGATTCGCTGACAGTAGAGTTTTTGGTATCTACACTCTACTGATTAAGATAATTTTACCCTGGGAGGTTATATTCCAAATCAAACCTCGGATACTAGAGGGGAATAATTTCCTTAAGGGGACACTGTGAATTCAGTGAACTTGATTTTCTTCCAAACTAAAAAGAGTATTTCAGATTCTGGTAAGTTTTTACAGATTCAATTATTTTTAATTTATGTTCATCGTACTTACTGGTTCTATAAATCTCAGTTACTTCGTGTTTCTGAACAATTTATTACAACCAGTAATTTCTGATTTTCATAACACAGATTAGCAAACATAATTACCCAAAGGGGACGAGACTGTCGATATAACAATAAATGCCACTAATGTTGCTTCCCTTAGGAAGCCCCTTGATTTTTAATATCCTCCAACTCTTTCTTGTGATATCATAACACAAACATAAGTCACCTTGATTTAACTTTATAACGAATACAATCTCTCCATGACGGTCCATGAAGAATGATGCACATCTAGGCTCTCAAGTTTTCCATGTCGAGGGAACACCAATTATGTCTCTCCGATTCTCTTTTTGGAGTCTTCTCTAAAATCCATAAGTCAAAGTACTCACTCACCCATTTTCTATAATCGATGACCCCTAATTTACCCTTCACCTCTATCAATCGATAATAGTTCACCAACTTAATTGCATTTCACAATGCAATAATTTTGATTTTTTCAAATTTAACATCAAATGCAACAATAGATATGTGATCGGGCATAGCAAACGGATAGATGACTCCACTAATGCAAACAGTGGGCATATATAACTGAATACAAGGCAAAATGTGTTGAGTGTCTCTCCATGATTTGTCTATGCCTAAAGTGTAAATCTAGTATTTTGTGTACCTTCTCGAGAATGATATGTTGTCAAGAGAACTTTCTACTTGTTTTCTTTCTGCTCAAAACCTAATGAATATTTATTTCACCGTTTACCTTCAACTGATTCGGGCATAAGTCTTCTTTTGTGTTGGGATTGAAAATTGTAGCAGGTCGCATATTTGATGAATCCCAACCACAAAATAAACCATTAACCCAATCCAAACAAGCATATGCAGGGTCAATAGGGACACAATTGTTAAGACTATCAAATCCATCAACTTGAAGAACTGAGACAGAGGGTTTTCCATATTTCTTTTTCTTTTCCTCTGCAGTGAAATAAGCACTTGCACCGTGAAAAAGGAATTCTATCCAGTAGAACGATATCTATGTATATTCAAAAAATCTGATTCGAATACCATAGAATTACAGAATTTGAAAACACACTTGGAACGCATTATAGAATCAGAAGGAAGCCATGAGAATATTTCAAACATTATTTCTTGAGGATTGATACTATTTTGCCTACAAAATTCATTGTGTTTCGAATATTGAAAGTTGACGGCTAAAGCTTATTGATTTTCTTTTTGCGTCGTTTCATTGCAAGACTTTTATTTATTTAATAAAATCTTGTTCCCTCTTTGTTTCCTTGTAAGACTTATTTCTTTTTGCTTTTCTTTCAAGCACATTAGAATTAGGATTCCCAAAAATATTGGACCTTTTTTTTTATAATGAAAAAAATCCTAAACACAATATTATTGGGAAAACACTGAAACATTTTTTTTTTAAGTTTTAAAACCCTAACTACATAGTATTGAGTTAGGGGCACGATTTTATTATAATTCTTTTGGCCTTAATTAAACTCTCTTCATTCATCAAGATAAGTTGAGATTAGTTGTTTATACTCTCTTCAACTCTTCATTTTAATTTATTTATCTGGTTTTGACCCAATAGGTAGTTTAATCTGATCCATCCATTTTTTCATCATATGATACAAAAAATTAAATTATTTGTGATAAACAGACATGAGACACAACTTATTTTAGTTACCGAGTTCTACAATATTATTGTACAGATTCATGATGGTGTTGCATCAAAAGAGGTAAGAAACATCAGTAAACCATGGATCAAAGTTTGTTTTGTTAACTGAACCAGTACCACAGGCTATTGATTCACATCGATGGTGATGATTAACTACTTGCTAACTAGCAGAAGAAGATGAGAAAAACTATAAAAGCAATAGAGGTGTCTCAGTTAATCACTTTGCCAGCATCGGAGATTATCGTTGAGTCATTTCATTGGTTCCTCTAGGATGGGATGAGTCATTGCATTTATCAAACTAGGAAAATTTTCCCAAGTATTGCTTAGTACAAGTAGAAAAAAGAAAATCGAAAGAGGGAGTACCAAGAGGATTTAAAAAGCTTATTCCGGAGAAGGGAGGCAGAGGCTTAATTTTTTGTCTTTCCTCTCAAGATGTCTGATGGTATCTTATTCTCTAATAAGATAAGAGGTAAGAACCATGAAAGACTGTGTATGGATAGGCCTTTTCAATTCCAATGCAGCAAGAGTGCAGCTTCCCGGCCCGATTAATGTAGAGCAAGGTATTTAACAAAACATCATCAATTTAAATGGAATTGCTAATGATCACAAAGCTCTTCTTCAACATGTTACTACTATCATTTTTGTGCATTTCTTGCCTCTTAACTGATAGAAAGACATAAGATGGTATGAGTATTAGTCACCATATAAGGATTTTGTAAATTTAGCCTTAGAACACACGATGCAACAAGCGCGCTTTAAACTAGTTCATAAATATATGACAAGAAAATACTTACAAGTATTCTAACAAGCATGCTATCATATTGCTTATTATTTAATTTAGAGTTATAAGTTATAAACATATAAATAACATGATAATTAAAACTTGAAACATATTAATTATTACCAATTATCATAATACTACCTAAAACAAGTAATGTATAGAGTAATTAAATTGCAGACGAATGACTTCTGAAAATCCTATTAGAGAAGTTATAAACATGTAAATGTATATCTTACTTAGAAATAAAAGTTATTAACTTCTAGGGAAAAAAATCCAAATTAATTAAGTAGATTTTAATTGATTAGAAATTTGTGCTGACGTGTTGTTAAATGAGAGAAAAATACAATAATACTATACAAAAAATGAAGACAAATGATAATGATAAATATAGAGTAGAGAGTCTTACATAATATGTTCAATTGTGTCTTTCACAAGGGTGAAGAATACCTTTTTTTATAGGATGTAAAATCCACCCGTGACAACCTTTAACCACATACGTTAGTACGTTTTTAAATAGATACATAAAATAGGTACATTAAGTTAGATATAGATTAAAAGAAACACTCACACAATTAAATAAATTTGTAACAAGTATTAAATAAATTATACTTCATCATAATTTAAATTTTAAAAAATACAATCTTTAAAAATTTGACCTTAATTAAATTTATTATTTTATATTTCATAAATGGATATATATTTGTATGATTATTATTATAGGTACTCTTAGATTATAACCACAATTTCAGCGACACACTTAAACTAAACCAAGACCATATTACCCCACTTGAACTCATTTTTTTATATAATTTTATACATCTTTTGACTTACGTGACACATTGCGTGACTCCACATTAATCAGAGTATGGTTTTGAATTCAAATGCATATGCACAACTCAAATGCAAGTGATCATATTCTTAGTAGCAGTTGAGATTAGGAGAATTTTCGCCTGAGCTAAAAGCTTGATGTTACTACAGGTCAATGGTATCAGCTAGATAGTTATATTTCTAGGGTGAGTTTCTGCCTAGAGTCATTTATTTGGTTCCTCTGTGTTTTTTTTTAAATCCTAAACACAATATTATTGGGGGAAAATTGAACCTTTAAAAAAAAAAAAAGATTAAAACCCTAACCACAATATTGCAAACAATTCAGTTAGGGGCACAATTTTATTAGAATTCTTTTGGCCTCAAACCTCTTTCCAATCATCAAGATGAGTTGAGATTAGTTGTTTATACTCTCTGTATATTAATTTATTAATCTGGTATTGACCTGATAGGAAGTTTAAGCATTTGAATTTTACAAGTTCAATATAAATTATTCCACTGATAAACAGACATCAGACACAACTTGAATATATAGTTCAACTGCACGATATGTTAGGGATTAGTTCAAGGAAAAATATGTAGTTACCGAGTTCGAGAATATTTTTGTACAGATTCATGATGGTGTTTTATCAAAAGATGTAAGAACGTCAGTAAACCATGGACCAAAGTTTGTTTAGTTAACAGGCAATTGTAGCTTCAACAATTGATTCTCCTGTTAAGGTGCTGCATGAAAATATAGATTATATAAATGAACATCAAAAGGTGGAAGTTAATGATGAAATAAAAAAGGAAGATTCGGCAAAATCTGTTGGGAAAAATCCGTAACAGAAATAATATTTGCAGTAATAAAGGCAACAAATGCGGAACACAACAATACGGTTAATCACACGAGATAAGAGAAATATGACACCAAGATTTTACGTGGAAACCCCCTAAATAAGGGAAAAAAACCACGACCGAGAGGAGCAAACGAATATCACTATAGTAAGGATTTTACACTTATATTCTGAGTAAAACTCCAAAGACCACTACACATTCAAAAGAAATAACACTCTTTTGATTTTTTCCACCTCACTACAATAGCTCCTCACACTCTTATTTTTCCTCACAGATATTTTTCTCTGTGATGCCTCACTCTTCTTTCTCTCCTTTGTAATTCTTTTTTGGTGTACTTAGAATGAAGAATTCTCCTCCCTTTTATAGAGAACAAATACACTACCCTCCAAATGTGCTATAGAAGAAAAAACATTTTTTTTCTTCTCATAGCTTACTACTCTACCAAACTTTGAAATTGGCACAAACAAGTTTTTCTTCTTTGTAGATTACCAACTTCACAACAAACTTGAAAATTGGCACAAAGATATTCAAAGTTTGGTAAATGGGGATGGACCTCACAATCTCCCCCTCCAGACCATTCACCCTGAAGGAGGTAGCTCCAGTGTTCTAGCTTGAGTCATGCCGACAAGTTCTTTGCATAGCTCAAACTTGTCTCTTGATACACCTTGGTCAGCATATCTGAAGGGTTTTCACTATTAGGGATTTCATGACCTCATAGATCCGTCCTCTATCTTTTCACGAATCAGTGATATCTCACGTCAATATGCTCGTCCTTGCATGGTACATGGTGTTCTTGCTCAAGTCTATTGCACTCTGATGTCACAATAGACTGACATACTCCTTTGATCGCATCCAAGTTCTTGAAGAAATCGTTTCAGCCATACCATCTCTTTGCCAGCTTCAGTAGCAGCAATATATTCTGCCTCAGTTGTAGGAGTGCGAACACACTTCTGCAACTTTGACTGCCATGATATAGCTCCCCCTGAAAATGTAAACAAATATCCAGTAGTGGATTTTCTATTATCGAGGTCCCTGCCATTATCAGCATCGTATAGCCCTTCAAGATTGGATAGAACCTTTAAAACCACAAGCAATCTCTTGTGGTACCTCTTAGATACCTAATATCCATTAACTGCCTCCCAGTGTTCTTTTCCAGGATTTTCAAGGAATCTGCTAACACTCCAACTGCGTGAGCAATCAGGTCTTGTACAACATCGCATACATCAAACTCCCCACTGCTGAAGAATAGGAACTTTAGCCATTTCATCTTTCTCCTCTTTGTTGTAGGACCATCTGCTTGCTCAACTTCAGAGGACTCGCAAGAGGCGTGCTAACAGGTTTAGCACTCTTCATGTTGAAGCGTTCTAGTACACGTTCAATGTACTTCTCTTGAGATAGCCACAAAATTTCTTTTTGTTCGTTCTCGACAATCTTTCCCATCTAGAATTTGTTGTGTGGGCCCAAGTCTTTCATGTCAAATGACTTGGACAAATCTTTCTTCAACTTTGCAATCAGCTCTTTGTCTTGTCCTACAATTAACATGTCATCCAACATATAACAACAAAAATAATAAAATTGTTGTCAGAAAATCTTTTGAAGTATACACATGGATCAAATAGTCTTTGTGTACGTTTGACTTTTCATGAAAGAGTCAAACTTTTTGTACCATTGCCTTGGGGCCTGTTTCAACCCATAAAGACTCTTACAATTTGCACACCATGTGTTTTCTTTCCAGATACTCAATCCCTCTGGTTGCTCCATTAAATCTGTCATTCCAAATCTCCGTGAAGAAATGCTGTTTTCCACGTCCAATTGCTCCATTCAAGATCTAGATCTAGCTGCTATGCTCAAAATAGTGTCGAATAGAAGTATTTTGACAACAGGTGAAAAAATTTCATTCAAAATCAATACCTTTCTTCTGTCGAAGCCTTTACACCAATCGAGCTTTGTACTCTCCCCAACTTGCCATTTCATCTTTCTTGAGTTTAAAGACCCACTTGCCTTAAGTGGTCTTTTTCCTTTGGAAGTTCACTGCTGGTATGTGCCATTTTTTGTAGAGATCCCATCTCTTCGTGCATGGCTTTCATCCATTGGCTCTTTTCTGGATGAGACAACACCTCCTTAAGACTTTCTGGCTCACCTTCATCATTGATAAGGACATACTCCGAGGAAGGGGTATTTGTTGATTCTACCCTTGTGTCTTCTGATCTCTCTCAGAGTGATATTGTNCATTAGTTTACCAACTTTCCGATATTGCAACTAGTGCCCTCTCTTCAAAAGAAATCCTCCTTTTTGGCACAATGATTTCAAATTTTGAGTACAAGGATAATTATTCAACACTCACACTCAAAACAAATTCACACCTAGTTAGTAATTGTCGCCATAGGCTTGCCCTTATTTTCACTACTGAAGTTCACCACATTAGACTCTTAGGATCACGATAAGACTCTCTTGGCTTGTAACATAGACTCAGGGTCAGGTATGCTACATATGGGTACATTTTAGTGACTTTGACCTCCTTGACATTTCGGCTAAACATCCGACCTCTTTCACTATCTATTATGCCCTATTTTTCTTTTCTTGTCATCTCTGCTTTGCTTTCTCCTTTATTCTTTGTGAAAGTGACTCTTACTTATTTTTGTTCAACTCTTTTTCTTATTTTCTCTTTCTTTTTATTATTATTATTTTTCTTTCATTCAATTGATTATTTTGACAATTTTCACTGAGTCACTTCTCTTGATCACTTTTTCTTTTCTTTTCCACATTACTCTTTTCATACCTACCTTTTGGGTCCTCACTCATAATAGCCACCCTCAGCATATGACTTTGCCATGATTCAAGGTACACATTACCCAAGGTTGGGTTAGGACCAAGACGAGGTCAGTTTCTGCATTAGCCACCCTTAACTTATGCTTTTGGCCTAAGTTAAGGTGCACATGTCAAATGAGGGACCAGGGCCAAAACATTATACCTAGGGAAGGTGAGTTGGTGAAGGAAAAAAAATCTATTTTAGGCTCAACATATTTGGATAAAAATGGAATAACAATTTCATTTGGTTCACTTTAGCCTTCCTAATTCGAACAAGGGCCTATGATCCTTTTCAAATCGTCTAGCACACATTCCTTTTTGCAGAACCAATCGGGCAAGTTCTAGCTATGTACCAACAGTGGAACAATCAAACTTCCTTACACTCTCTTGACACCTTGTTACCCTATCAGATTGTCAGACACATAGTTTGAGTGTTCATTTGAGGGTCATGCAGTGGGTGCATCTGTATATCATGATTAGAGCCAACACATTCAAATTCTTTATACTTATTCATGCAAGCATTTTTAGAACGGGATATCATTCATACTTATCCATCATGCTTCATATTTAACTTTCATACTTTGTAAAATTTACGACATGTCGATTTTCAACAGTAATATAATCAGTCTCTCGGGGAAAAGGAACACAAGAAAGAAAACCTCGAAGAAAGGATCGTGAATTGAGCTGCTCAGACTTCACCCTAACACTCACTTTCCATCTACCCCACCCCAACAAAAAAAACATGCAATTTTCCCTAATTCATAAAAAATATAAACACAAGGTGGTAGGCTAAGCAAACCTGAGGCGTATAGCGCCGATGATCAAAAAGCAAGGGGGTCCAGTTTCCTGGATTCCGCAAACTCAGTAGTAGGGCCACCCTCAGTGGTTGCCCACAACAATCTCTGCACTCCAGTGGTGCTCCTCTCAATAGCCTAAGGTTCTGAAACTAGATGCCCAACAACCAAGTATAGAGCCCTCATCTAACGGGTCTCCTTATCAATCACAGAGGCTCTCCTCGCAGCCTCAAGGTCCGTCAACTCCTTCTTCCTTGCACAGGCATCCTCTCCCTAGTGGTACGGCTGGAACCGTGCCGTTGGTAAACTCACGTGCTCTAAAGGCAGTGCAGTGGGGGTAGTGAATAGTACAGTAGGCACTGTTTCCTCTGCTAGATAAACAGGAGCAGTCTCGGGCTTAGGCCCCCTCATCTCCAGAATGCAGTCAACATCGGCCCGCAAACTCGCCATAGCCTCCTGAAAAGTGGTCAAGTCAATGGTGGGGGCTGTGTTGACGCCCAAATTTGACCCTCCCCATCGAATTAGTTCGCGAGTTTCTTAAATTTTGATGAGTTAAAATATTTAGCTTTATAAAATTCAAAATGTTCTTCCAGTCAATTCAAAATAATTTTAGTAGCTGTTATAATCTTAAAATAGTGTATGTCGTTCATATAATTAGCTTATCTTATAAATATTTAAAAATCATCAGAAAATATTTTTATTTTAATTAATTAAATACTTTGTTAATTAGTTTAATTACTTAATTGTTTATATTATGATTAAGCTAGTTAATTTATCTCGTTAAATTTACGAAACTCGTTAATTACCTAATATCGATTCAATTTTACTCATGTTTAGAACAAATGTGCTAATCAAATTCAATGTAGTTACGTTCTAAATCAAGTTGCCAATTCATGATTTTTCTATAAAAAATTTTGGCCCTTGAAACACTTTCAGCTATCCCTTTTCCAGCCAAATCCAAATCCCCAGGCCCATTTCATTTTCTTTCTCTGAACAATTGACTCAGCCCGAAGTCCTTGAATTTTTCAGATTTCACCCAACCCTTTTTTTAACTCCAGCCCCAAAGCCGACCCATTTTTTTACCCGCCCACCTTCTTTCCCTGAAACAGAAGAGACCTAAGAAGCTCATCTCCACAAATAAGGTGAAATCCAACTCCTTGAAAGAACGAAAATCACATTCACGCGCTTAACTAAGCTCACTCATGCCACCATCACACTCAACTGGACGACCCAGAACGTACAACAGGCTGGCTTTTCAGTCTTGCAAGTCGCGAGTTGTACTTGCCTACGTGAGATTGATCTACGTCTTGCCCCAAAGACAATCGATCAATCCCGACAGTCCCATCCCCTTTCCCCTTTCGGAATGGGTTGAAAATCCCAAAAAAGTCTGTTTCTCCAAAAGGATGAAAGGAATTTTGAAGTTTGAATTTGGAGTGGGCCTCTTTCCATCCGTTTTTACCCTTTTTCCCTCCCACTCCGCAACCCTAGTTGTTTCCCCTTTATATTCTTTGCTTTGTTTCCACTACTAAATGGATGATTTTTGGTAAAAAACGATTTTGAAAGAAAAAAAATTTGACAGGTTAGAAGACTTTGAAGAAAAACATAGCAAAACGCTACATTGAAACATATACATAGAAACATGTTTCAAAGTAAAAAAAAAAAAGAATAAAAAGTATTTTTGAGAGTCGAAATTGAAGACTTCCAAGAATTTTCTTTCGGAATTCCATAGAGGTCGTTCGAATTCAAGTGTGGTGGTGGAATCTCCTTAGCTCGGGCTATGTCTCAGTTCAGCCGTCCGGAAAAGGGTAATGTCTACTTGTGTTCATTTTTATATTTGGATTCCAAATACTAGTATTGCACATGTCTCGTTCGGTTCCTTTGGTCACCAATCATGCCTCTCTTTTTGATATTCTTAGTTGAAACCGGTTGTGTTTTGTTGAAAATAGATTTGAGTACGTTCTTCTCATTTAGTCAGTTAATCTTCGTATGCTTGGGAATTTGCAACAAGCGGGTTGCATTCGTTTATTCCTTCCTCTTAGTTTTAGAATATATGTGTAGGTGTCGGACAGTAAACATTTTTTATGTTGAAAAATCTGGTTCATGAGGTTAAAAACATTTGATTACTATTACCTATTACTTAAGATAGTGAGATTTGTCACTGGTGGGTTCTTCGGAAGACGCATTCATATGTCTCATGAGGTGTGTTCGAGTAGTGTATCAATAGACCGTTCATAGGTGAAGGTAATCGTAGTGTTGAATTATTTGCATTTTTATCGTGAATAGTTGAAGCGCTAAAGGCGAAATTCTTATTTTTTCAACAGTTCCGACTAGCCAGGGGCCGAAACATCTCTGTGCTCGAGCTCTATCCGTTTTGGAGGATTTTTCCCCTTTGTTTTCCTATTAAGCTCTTCCTTTAGCGTGACTTTATTTTATTGATAGTTTCTTTGTTTTATTTTCTGCCTTGGTGTTTAGTAGTAGGCATGTCCAATCCATGGTGTATATGTCTTCCCTAAAAAAATGATGTTCCATAGATAAACGTGTGCAAATAGATGTCCCCATGCTCATATGAATATGTATATGCTATTTGTATGTATCTGCTAGGGGAATGTTAGTAGAGATCAAGTTTCTTTTGTGTTCTGTTAGCCATGTGCATATATTAATGACTATTGTATTGTTTCTTCTTGTTTGAGATGATTCACATGCTCTCTCAGTTGCTATTTCCAAAGCTCGTTAGCTCTCAATACGTTTGTGTAATATATTTAGTAAAATTATATGTAAATTTTCATTGTTCAGGGCTCACACACATTCTCTAATAAATCGCGTATTTCTCTTTATTTATCTCAAGATAGTTTGTGTATTAATCATTTTTCCTTTTCTTTATTTGCATGTGAAAGTCTTATCGAGTCATCATGGACTATAATCCATCCTCTTGCACTTTACCATTGAGTCATAAAGGCTCGAACTACCTTTCCCGAGTCGGCCAGCCTCCTAAAAACAATGTACAGGTTGAGAGCAGTAGCATGTTGTTGGAAATTCAATTCCCAGGTCCGGAAAGTCAAAAACAGGTCGATATACGATCTGTATACCCTGATATACGATCAAAAAATATTTAGATACAGGTGAAAAAATGTAAAAAGCAACTAAGAAAAATGTAGGAGTAATTTTTTTTACTAAATGCAGGTTTGGAAGGTCCGAATCGATAGAATACAACCCTACATACCTTGATATACGTGAAATGTTAACATATTTTGAAAAGCAAATATGGATAAGAGGCCCCAAATAAAGGGAAAGAAAAAAATTCTCTTTTTTTAGGAGGCCAGCAGGTCAAATATGGGCAATATTCATTTTTGGGCCATTTTAGATTTAGGACAGGTTGTTAAGATTTGGGCAAAGGGCCCAAAATTTGATACTCTCTCCTTCTTACTCTAATTATATTATTATGACTAACTTTATTTATTCATATAGTTTTAATTTAATTAAATTTCCCGAGGTTGACATTTCTCTAGATTCATTATAATATTTATATATATATATTATATATATATATATATATATATATATATATATATATAGAAGTCGCTAGCTTTATTCTTTTTAGTCGTATTTACCCCTTTATGTCACTCCCCCTATAAATGATTTCACTGTTTTCTAAGAAAAAAAAATTAATTCAATAATGATAAAATAGATTATAAATTAAGCCTCCTTACTTGGTTTACAAAAAAATAAAATTATTAAATAGAAGGTCATTTTTAGTCAAATCACCCGCAACCGTGGACTAGCAGGCTTCGTCGGAATGTACATTCGAACTTCGAACCTTTTCAACTGATTTTTATCTATTTTAAAATATTTTGAAAATAATTATAATATTATTTAAGTTTTCTTGATTTACCAAAATATTAATTGGCGACTCTGTCAATTCGAAAAATTAATTTCTCTTAAATCATAAGATTAATTATTTTTGAAACTTAGTCATTTTTTACTATTATATATTTTTAAGTAAAACAGAAATGACAACTTCGTTGGGGATTAATTAAGTTCTAACCATGAGATTTGACTGTTTGACTAATTGTTCTTGTTTGTTAAAATGATGTTTGTGCCGAAAATGTTTAAATTTTCATAAATTGTCATTGTATTTCATGGCATCTTCCCATATGTATGTATAATATATTAAAGGACGGTTTGCGGAACCGCAACCGGGTTTTTTATACTCACCCTCTTTAGGAATTAGCGACAATTTATTGGTTCGCTATGCGTCCAATGGTTGTCGCGAGTTCTAGCCCAAATTGTCCGTTTGGGTTCCTGATCTTTTGAAAAGCCACTCCTAGTCAACTAGTGTAGAGCTGAACCAAATCCCAGATTTAGGAGCATTTGAACTTAGATGACCCAACTCCCAAGGCGTGTTGGGCCCATTAGAAGCCCACCTTGTGTCTACTTGGCCCAAATTGCCAAAAACAGACAATCATGCTTACATGTTGATTGAAGGATGTATATGCGTTTTAAAACAATTTATTGTCTAGGGGGGGGGTGGGGGTGGGGGGGGGTTTTGATAATTTTGTTTCCCATTTTTGTGGATGAATCCGACACACAAACTTTTAAAACAAGAATGGTTACCATTCCCGATCCCTTATCAAATAGTGGTGGAGGTTCATGAATAACAACGACAAAATAATCATCAGAAAACAAATAGGTTACCTTCTGTCGTGCTAGAGATAATGTTTGGCCTGACTAATTGGACGATGGTGAAATTCTAGGGTAAGTGAGAACATGGTCTTTAGGCTTGGGGAAGTAGAGTTGACACCAATTTAGAGAAGTTCTTATCACTATTGAAAGTGACTCATGTGCAACAAAAAAGGAAACGACATCCTCATCCAGATCTCTAAATCTCATAATATGGGATTTCACCAAAATTAGAGAAAAGTTATCATTGTTAAAGACGAGTGGATAGACAAGCTCCCTGGCCCAAATATACCCTTCAGAAAACTATATTATCGGTTCGAGCGTGAAAGGGCTTAGCTGAAATATAAAGATGAGTTTGTTTCAAAAGAAAAATGGAAAGAGACGTGTCCCCTCGCATTTTCAATTTGTTTGCTCAGAAATATGGTTTTCCCTCAAGGGCAAAAATACACTATTCATCCCGGTGTGTTTATGGTCACTCATGTCATCTTCTATAGAGTGGATTATAAAACATCAACGAAGTAATACACTTTAGCGCCTATGATTATGGCCGACATATATAGGGCTTTAGACAAATGTGAGAGCGGAGAACGCTTTTTTCAAGGGTGTAATCTGATACTACAGTGGTGGATGATGCGACATTTAATCAAGACTTATAATCCAAAAGAACCAGATCCCGTAAGGCGGTCAGACGAGCTACATGCTCATGATTGGTGGTTGTATCACAATCGTTGCAATAAGACTGGAGGAGAGAGTTTTTGGTATCCGAGGCTTCGAGGGATGAGAGAAGAAGACGTACAATGGTCAATATATAGTTTGGTGTTAACTAAGAATATGGTGGTTCAAATGGAAAAGGTCCCTTATTTGGTTTTAATGGGTTAAGAGGGACTAGACCATATGCTCCTAGTCGAGTTTTGAGACAACTAGGAGGGAAACAAGAGTTGCCCCTCATTGCAGATATGAGGAAATTTGTACCTGACCACGAGAATGGACGAGTTTCATTCGCTGAAGACATGCATAGGATGTGGAGATCTCGAAGAGTGTTGGGTGAACCTGTACCAAACATGTTTCATCCAAAATGTTCGAGGGAGTACAAAGAATGGTTGAAAAAGAGTCTCGCTGGAACTATTGAGCCTGGTCGAAACGTTTCTCACATTATTGCAGATATTGGAACCAAACATCAAGTCCGACTTCAAGAGAAGTTTTATAAGAATGAATTAGAGCATCAACGTCGTAACTTAGAAGATGCCAAAGTCATAGCTCGATTGAAACTAGAACTACGAAGATCCAGACAGTGCATGGCAGAGTGAGATGATAGCATGGAACAACAAATTCAGTCGATAGGGGGTTCGGACATCAAGAAGGAGCTCGATTGGCGAGAGATCATCTCTGGGCGAACATATATGTTATGTGGGAAGAGGTCAACATCGCCAAAAGGACCAGACTTGATGAAGGATTAGAGGAGGCTTGAGTTTTATTTACCATCCCATGCATGGGACTGCTTTATTTGTGCTTTGTTTTGTAATTTATTTTCAGAACTATTTATTTATTTTATATTTATCAGAAAGTTTAGATGCTATTAATGAAGTATTTTTGGGATAATAAATCAACTTTAAAAAAAAGCATATACATCCTTCAATTCGTTAGACCTACCCTTGGCATAAAAGGGTCACAAACATGTTTAGGACGCGATATATGTGTTTAACTGCTTATGTGTTATGTTGCTATGAATGAGGATATCATAAACCCACTCCTATCCAAAAATTTCAAAAAGAATATACAGAAGTCACTATTACAAATGTCCGACCAAAAGTTCCAAGTTTTAAGTTTCTCACTTAAAAGACACCTTCTATACCACAAATCCTAAAACACTTTTCTATCGTCTCAGCAAAGGCAAAATCACTCCTATGGACAAAGGTAACAACATACAGATGGAAATCACTGGAGAAGAGCTACAGAGAAAGATCAAACAGATCACTCGGGAAATTCAACAAGCCAGGGAGGAAGGGCTCAGAGTTGACATGGCCACCGCAATCCACAAAGCTGCAACCGTAACAATGAATGAGGATCTGGCATCAGAGATGAATAGAAAGAAAGATTTTGAGATGTAGACGGAGGACTTGCGAGATAAGTTTGACATGTTTCGTTTGAAAGTGCTAGAAAGAGAAGCGAGAGAGGCGAGAATAAAATCGGACACAACCGCTATGTTAGCTAAAAGCATGTCACTCGATAATGAGCTGACAGTGGAAATGAAAGGATTCGCCTCCATTAGAGAAAGGATGACCACACTGAGGAATAAGATAAAAGTCTTCCATAGCAATATGATTGATAAACTTCGGAAAATGGGCGAAAAGTACCTCGTCTATGAGCAAGGAGCTGGTAGTGGTCCCGACAATGCTTACCCTGAAGAGATTGAGGAAGACGATGATGATGAAATCGTCTACAAACCTTAATTCCTAGGTCGTCTGAAAGGAGGATCCTAATGCTACAACAAGAAAGAAAATGACTAGTATGTCGTCATCATTTTTATCTTTGAAACTCTATTGTTGCTTTTCAATTTCCTTGTAATCACAATGAATGAATGAATGAAATATTTTCTTTTTGTACTCGAATTACGTTGGGAATGAATTCTCTTTGTGAGATAGGTAGGCAGCCTTCCCAGGCCCGGCCCCTATCATTAAAAATTTTCATTCTCCCCTTATTTTACGAGAAGATACAAGACCAGATCAAAATACGTCAAAGAGCAGCCACAAGAAAACGGTATCTTAACATGATCTAGATTTCCGAGACACCGACTAAAACAAGAAAACTCCTTCTTGTTATAAAATGTTTCCTTCCTCACTCGTGGGTGAAGATACCTCCAACAAAGTAATGTATGTTATATCGCTCTATGTGTGATAATGTGTATTTTGTACTCTGAATTTGCACTGACAAATCTGCCTATGTGTTGTTTTCCTTTCAGGTACTTTGAAACTGACCTGTGTCGATCAAAACCTGGCAGATCATCCCTATTTCACCAGATCAAAAGGTCCCGCAGATTTCTTCCCTAGACAAAGCTCAGACAAAGGAAATACGGTTATGGGGGATAATAACAAAGAAGTAAGCCTTACTGATGTTGTGCTGGATCAACACACCGTAGCAGACAAGAATGAGTTGATTCTGCAGCTGATGCAGCAAATTGTAGAGATGAGGGTGGAAATGCAAAAGAGACAGGATCTGCCTCTGCTGGGGTTTTCTAATAACGCTGCTAATGGGAGACCTCCAATCTACTTCCTTTCCTCAAATATGGATCCAACTCAGAACTAGCCATCTACACCTGTTCAGAATCCGTCGATTGTAGATCTGACTACCCAAAATCCCCAATATGCTTCTGCATCCTACCAAACTCCACCTCTTCTTCAAAACAACCACCCCCAAATGCCATCCCATCCTCAAAATACCTATCATCAAACCGCTCCACCACCACAAAATCAAAATCAAAACCAAAATAATTTCAATCCCCAAACACCCCACCACCACTTAAATTAGAATACCAATCCTCAGACTTACCCACATAATTATCAAATCGCTCAAAATGCTCGAAGTCCCTCTTTAGCTCCACCCTTACCAAAAAGAACTACTTTCCAAATTCCCGTCCCTGTCGAGCATGATTTTCACGGTTCTGAGCTGGACCATTACGGTGAACAGGAAAAAAGGAGTGCAGGGCAAAGGAAGAGTTAAAGGTCGACATAAAGGAAGAGATCAAGAAAGCCATGAAAGAGCTTCAGTGCGTTCCTAATATCGTCGGGCTTAATTACGAAGACTTATGTATTCATCTGAATTTGAACCTGCCAGAAGGGTTCATGATCCCGAAGTTTGACACCTTTGGAGGAGTGGGAAACCCTATTGCTCATTTCAGAGCCTACTGCGACCATCTTGTTGGAGTTGGAAGGGATGAAGCTTTATTGATGCGGCTCTTCAGCCGAAGCCTATGCGGAGAATCTCTTGAATGGTTCACATCTCATGATACCAGGCAATGTCCCAGCTGGAATGCATTGGCCAAAGATTTTATCGATCGATTTGCTTACAACGTAGAAATTGTTCCAGATCGATACTCTTTGGATAAGATGAAGCAAAATCAATCGAGAGTTATAGGGAGTTCGCCTATAGGTGGAGAAAAGAAGCGGCACGGGTGAGACCACCCATGTCTGAGAAAGAAATCATTGACGTATTCGTGCGCATGCAAGAGCCGAAATATTATGATAAAATTATGTTGCTCGTTGTAGAAAAATTTGCTAAGATAGTCAAGATTGGTGAGACTATCGAAGACGTTTTAAAATCAGGAAAGATAGCCCATGTAACTGCATCGCCTGGATCTTCAGGGTTGTTGAAAAAGAATAGAGAGGAAATTGTTGTTATTTCATACGGGGGAAGAAAAACCCTTAGAAGCTCATCATATTCCCAAGGTCGTTCCCGAACTTCCCCAAAGTCCTACGAAGATTTCTACATGCAATCTAGTCAACCTAATAACTTGAATGTTTCTCCCGTTTATCCGAACGTCCAAGCTCGATCATACCAAAGTCCACCCCCAAATTACAAAAGTTCATCTCTCATTTACCCAAATCATCCTCCATCCTACCAAATTCATTCTCCTAATTATCAAGGTGTTGCTCCCAACTACCCTAACGTGTAGTTGAGATACCGAGCACCCCCTCCTGTTTATCAAGTCCAAGCTCCACTATACCGAAATTCCTCTCTGAATTACCAAGCTCCATCGCCAAACTACCAAACAAATCCATATACTAGAAGCCAAGCTCCCCGTCCAAATACGAGAAGTTATCAATAGGTGGCTCCTCCTCAACAAGGAAGTTATGAACCTCCTCGACCCATATTCGAGCAGAATCCCTCAAGGAATTTCACTGCGCTTACTAAGATCCAAACAAAAGTGTACGAGCGACTGAATGCAGTCGGATACACCCCCCCCTGTGGGGCCCAAACCCGTGGATGTCAATTCAAAATTCTACAGACCCGATCAGAGATGTGATTATCATTCAAATAGTGTTGGGCATGATACTGAAGACTGTATCAACATCAAGCATAAAATTCAGGATTTGATTGATCAAGAGGTAGTCTCTCTCAAACCGGCGGCACCAAATGTAAACACCAAGTCGTTGCCTAATCATGGAGGCAGCAATGTAAATATAATCGAGACAGACGAATACTGGTGTTGAATGAAGATGATTACTCCCATCATTCACGATGATTTGGAAAAGGTTGATGCTTCTTTAAGCATCAAAGAGAAAAGAGAGTTTGTTATTTTGACAACTGCAAAGGTTGTTGCTTTGGTGCCGTCAAAAACTCTCGTCAAGCCAAAGTTTGTTATTGAAACTGCTGTTGCTCAAGGCATGACCAGGTCTTGAAGATGTTACACTCCTGACGATCTTTCTCTTGGAGGACAGAAGAAGGATCAGACTAAAAGGCCAATAACCGAAGGAAAATCGGAGGAATTCTGGAGAAGAATGCAGACAAAAGATAATTCTATCGTCAGGCATTTGGAGAAGACTCCAGCTCATATCTCCGTATGGGCCCTGCTGATGAGCTATCAACCCTACAGGCAGGCCTTAATGAAAGCTCTCGATGATACGTATGGAACTGCAGGCACAAGAAGCGATAACGTAGCCACCATGATTCACCAGGTTATTCGAGGGCACCGGATCAACTTTGTGACGATGAGCTTCCTGTTGAAGGGAGGTAACACAGCAAGGTGTTGCACGTCTCTGTGGTATGCCCCGAAAAGTTTGTCAACCGCGTCTTAGTAGATGATGGATTTGGTCTGAATATTTTCCCGTTGTTGACGTTGAGGCAACTAAGGTTTGACCTTGGGAAACTAGAGCAAAACCAAGTCAACATGAGAGCCTTTGATGGGGTTCAAAGAGACACGTTGGGAGCGGTGAATTTGACCATTCAAATGAGCCCATCAAAATTAAGCGTGCAATTTCAAGTATTGGATATCGATACCAGTTACAACCTTCTTCTGGGAAGGATCTTCATCTATATGGCTGGAGCCGTCCACTCTACTCTCCATCAGATGATGAAGTTGTATGGAAGAACAAGAGCTTGTTTTCATGGCGAGGAGAGTCACTCTGGCAGATAGACGTCGATCATTGATGAGATATCGCGAGGTTCAAATTTTTACACGATGGAGCTGGTGAATGCCACTGGTGATGACTTGGACCCCACAGACACCCATGCATGTCGTGGACAAGTGATAGCCACTGTGATGCTACAAAATGGTTTTGAGCCAGGGTTCGGATTGGTTAAAAGATTCCCAAGGAATTATTGATCCTGTTTTTGTCCTCGTTAAGGGATCCAGATATGGTTTGGGGGTACATCCCCAAAGATGATGACATGAAGATAAAGAGAGAAAAATGATCAAACATTAGCTAAGACGATCCCACATTGTATCAATCCTTTCCAATCCGGGAGTATGCCGAGCATGAAGACCTTGGGGAAGGAATCTGTGACCTCTTCGAGGAGATCGATGTTGTTGTTGAGGAGGAGGTCGAGCTAGCTGGTATCTACGATGCTTAGCCAGGAAAGATGCTGCAGAACTGGACCTCCACGCCCATCCAGAAACCTAAAACTCTTCGGTAGAAAGGCACCATTTCATGCACATTAAAATCGGTGGTAGTTCGGAAGGGGCCCGGGACCCACCATTTTACATTTCTTAACTGTTTGAATTTTTGAATTTTCATCGTGATGTTCAAAGAAGGAAACATGGCCCTATGCCATAGCCAAAGTTTGCATTATTTTCCAATTTGAATGAGAGCCTCTTCTATTTTCAAACTTTATATTTATATATTTTGTTGTACTTTACTTTCCTAACTTGTCTATTTACGATTTCAGTAACATAAGGTTTAGACCTGCCAATGTCATGTCGTGTTACTAGATGAATGAACAAAATGAGGCAGGGGATGACGAGGTTGACGAATACGAAGTATAAAAGTGAGGAACAGATTATGTCACCGAGGAATTTTAGCAGTTTGTAAATTAGCATTAACCAAATTAGAGAAAACGAAAATGGCAAATTTTGGGGGATCCAGAATGTGTTAAAGAAGTTAAGATCAGCATTCACCTAAGAAGCTCAGAGAGAAGGCCTAATAAGTTGCTTGCTGAATATATTGATGTGTTTGTTTGGGAATTCGATGACAAAAGGGTTGAGTACCGATATCGTATCTCATAAACGGCCGATTAACCTGGGGTTCGATCAGGGGAAGCAAAAGCTCGGAAATTCAAGCCTAAACTGAGTTTAAAGATTAAGAAAGAGACACCAAATTGATAGAGTCTCAATTGGTGGAAGTGACACAATATCAAACTTGGCTGGCCAATGTTGTTGGTCGCCAAAAAAGATGGGAATATCAGGATTTGTGTAGACTACAGAGACCTCAACAAAGCTATCCCGTAGGATAATTTTTCGCTGCCGAATATTCACATTTTGATTGACAACTGTGCTAAGCATGAAATGCAGTAATTTGTTGATTGTTACGCGGGCTATCACCAAAGGATGAGGAACATGCAGAAAAGACAACATTCATTACACCTTGGGGTGTATATCATTACAGCGTGATGCCGTTCGGCCTCAAAAATGGTGGTGCAACCTACATGAGAGCTATGACGACCATTTTTCACGACATGATTCATAAGGAGATTGAAGTTTATGTGGATGACATCATAATCTAGTCCTGCGAGAGTTCGGAACACTTGACACATTTGAGGAAATTCTTTTATCGTTTGTGTCGCTAAGACTTGAAGTTAATCCCGCCAAATGTGCTTTTGGAGTTCCAGCAGGAAAGTTGTTGGGATTTATAGTCAGCAAAAGGGGCATTGAGCTAGACCCGCCTAAGATTAAAGCAATTCAAGAGATACCTCCGCCGAAGACGAGAAAAAAGATGATAAGTTTCTTAGGGAGGTTAAACTACATCAGTCGATTCATAGCTCAATCAACCGTGGTGTGTGTGCCTATTTTCAAGTTGTTGAAGAAAGATGCCCCGACAAAGTGGACTGAAGAGTGTCAGACTGCTTTTGATGTTATCAAGAACTATTTGTCTAGTCCACCGGTATTGGTTCCTCCGGGAGAAGGGAGTCCTTTGTTGCTATACTTGTCTGTCTCAGATAGCGCATTCGGATGCGTACTTGGTCAACACGATGAGACAAGAAAGAAGGAAAGGACTATCTATTATATAAGAAATAAATTTACTCCATACGAGTCTCGTTACACTTTGTTGGAGAAAACGTGTTGTGCTTTGACGTGGCTTACCTAGAAGCTGAGACATTATTTGTTCTTATACTACATACCTCATTTCCAGATGGATCAACCGAAGTATATCTTCCAGAAGGCGATGCCGACCCAAAAGTTAGCTAAGTGGGAAATGTTGTTGAGTGAATTTGACATTGTGTATGTGACTCAGAAAGCGATAAAGGCACAGGCTTTGGCTGATCATCTTGCAGAAAATCCCGTTGATGAAGAGTATGAACCACTTAAGACTTATTTTCACGATGAAGAACTGTCATTTGTGGGTGAGGATATTTCTGAAGCATATCCAGGTTGGATATTATTCTTTGATGGAGCGGCAAATCATCAAGGTAAAGGTATTGGAGCAGTATTAGTGTCAGAATCTGGTCAGTACTATCCTATGGTTGCTAAGCTCCGATTTAATCGAACAACATGGCCGAATACGAATGTGCATTCTTGGTTTGAAATGGCCATTGACATGAATATTTACGAGTTGTTGGTTATTGGAGATTCAGACCTTTTGATTCATCCAGTTCAAGGAGAATGGACTGTGAAGAACCCAAATATTATACCTTACGTACAATATGTGCAGAAGCTGTGCAAGAGGTTTCGCAAGATCGAGTTCAGACATACTCCCAGAATACAGAATGAATTGGCCAATGTTCTTGACACCATCACTTTGATGATTAAACATACGGATATAGATTATATTGATCTCTGGATATAGAGTTGAAAGAACATCCAGTCCATTGTTTCCATGTCAAAGAAGAACTAGACGGTTTGCCTTGGTATTTTGATATAAAGAAGTATTTGGAGTCTGAAACTTATCCTGAAGATGCTACGTCCAACCAGAAAATTTGATACACCGCATGGAACTCAATTTCATTTTAAGCGGAGAAATCCTGTACAGGAGGACTCCAAACTTAGGTCTTCTAATATGTGTGGATGCTGTTGAAGCTATGAAGCTTATTGAACAGATACATGCTGGATTTTGTGGCACGCATATGAATGGGCTCACTTTGGCAAGAAATATTGTTCGAGCTGGATATTTCTGGATGACTATGGAGAATGATTGTTGCAAGTTTGTGCAAAAATGCCACAAAGGTCAAATCACAGTGATTTGATCTGAGTGCCACCTCGCAAACTTAATTCTATGAGTTAACCTTGGCCATTCGTAGCTTGGGGTATGGATGTCATCGGTCCAATAGAGGCAGACGCTTCTAATAGACACAGATTCATTTTTGTTGCCATTGATTATTTCACCCAGTGGGTGGAAGTAGATTCTTAAAAGTCGGTAAACAAGAAAGTTGTAGCTTTGTTAGAAACAATTTGATGTGCAGGTTCAGAGTACCAGAGTCGATCATTACTGATAATGGTGCAAATCTTAACAGTCACTTGATGAGATATATATGTGAGCAATTCAAGATTACTCACAAGAATTTAACCGCTTATCGTCCCCAAATGAATGGAGTTGTGGAGGCCGCCAATAAGAATATCAAAAAGATTCTGAGGAAGATGATTGACAATCACCGAGGTTGGCATGAGATGTTTCCATATGATTTATTGGGTTATCGAACGACTGTCAGAATGTCGACTGGAGATACTCCGTACTAGTTAATATATGAAATAGAAGCAGTCATACCTGTTGAAGTCGAAATACCATCTTTGAGAATCATCCAAGAAGCTGAGCTAAGTAATTATGAATGGGTTAGTAAGCGGATTGATAAACTAACTTTGATTGATGAGAAGAGAATGGTTGTTGTCTGTCATGGTCAGTTGTATAGACAGAGAATGATTCGTGCCTTTCACAAGAGAGTGAGAGCCAGAATTTTCGAAGTTGGTCAGTTGGTTCTTAAGCGTATTTTTCCTCATCAAGACGAGTACAAAGGAAAGTTCACACCAAATTGGCAAGGTGCTTACATGGTTCGTAAAGTATTATCTAGAGGTGCTTTGGTCCTGTCAGAGATGGATGGCACCGCATAGACGAAACCTATCAATTCAGACATTGTCAAGAGATACTACGTGTGAAGCTTCGGTTTGGTTCTCTATTATTTACTTGTAATCATTCTGTATGCTTGTATTTGTTTTTCTTAATATTTATCCTTCTGTGTATTGAACTACGTCTGACCTGAATTTTGAAGAACGAGATACGTAGGCGGCCTATGTCGGCCTCGGTCACCCCAGTTTATCCTTTTTATATTCCGGTTTATTTGAACTACGTTCGACTGAATTGTCAAGAAGGAGATACGTAGACGGCCTATGTCGGCCTATTTCCCTTATTTGTCAACCTTTGAGTGGGGAACTACGTTCGACCTGATTTCTGTCTCAAAGGGATACGTAGGAGCCACGAGGGTTGAGTCATGTCTCTCGTTAGATTTTTATTCCTCTTTACAATAAAAACCCGGACAGAATTTTTGGAGGGACTCAAAAATTCTCTAGGAGAAGAATCTTCCTCAGCAAGTCAAGACTGAAGTTTTTTTTAGATTTGCAACTGGGACAGAATTTGAGAGATCTCAAAAATTCCGCAATATACTCAGTTACAGTGGAAAGATAAGCAAGACTATTAAGTGAGACAGAAATTTTGCTGATGGCCTCAAAATTTTAGCATAGTTTCTTCATGTCCGGAGTGACTCTGAAAACTCCTAACGAATAATTAGAAAGACCTCTAAGCATCAGACACAAAGATGTTTGTTAACGCTGATATGACATGACTTGGCAGTGACCTTTTTCAGATATTATTTCTAGAAATTTATTGCTCTTAAATTTTCCCTTTTATGTTTCATTTGTTTTGGCATAAAATATTTTGTCTCATCCATTAAGAGTCGGGAGATAGAGAAATCAATTGGTGGACGCAGGTTTATAGCTTTTCTCTGAAATCAGCAAATTCTTCCGATGGATTAATATGGAGAAGTCAAAGGAGAAGAAAACTATCCCAAATTAATAATTTTCCTAGAATTTAGGAAGTATTTTATATCGCTTATGTCGTATACTTGGGAATATGAATTTTTTATTTCAATCAATGTCCGAGAACATAAAATTTATAAAGAACGTCCAGCTAGATTCGAAGTGATCAAGCAAAAATCTCAAGGAAAAGTTTACAATTTTTGTAAAGGACGTCATTTGCATCAGAACGCAGATATGATAATATGCATTACCCGAAGGGGTAGTTATTTTATTATCGATCAAGACGATATACTATCTGGAAGTCGTTTACCGTTATAATCATTGGAAACAATATGATTATCCAGAAGGTCCCTTGTTGCTCGATTGAAGCACTATCTTCATTTAGTACCAAGGATGACATCAAAAGTTAAAGATAGATCAATTTTATTCCTTAAATGGTGACACCGCTTTATAAAAAATCCTGTGTACGCCACTGCTCGAAAGAGATTCACATAAACACAATGAAAAAGAAAAGAATTGGAATAGAGATAACAGCCCCCAACGAATGCATGATCAAATGCTTAACTTGTGACGAAGATAAACACATTATTCTATGAAATAAGAACAAAATTACGAGCTAATATGTTCTAGACAAAAGGTGTTGATATATAGCCCGGAAGGAGGATAATTGCAACACTTTTAACTCAAGAGTAGGATACGGATAATACCAAAAAAAAAAAAAAAAACAACCAAAAAAAAAAAAAAACAAATAAAAACAAAAAAAAAATATAAAACAAATACAAAAAAAATTATAGAAAGCCTCTTGACTAGATGAAAAATATTACAAATTAACTTAAATGATTTGTAAAAGAAAAGCAACAGTGAACTAAAGAATTGATGCTAACCCAAATGCCATAAAGCATGAAAGTTATGGTGGAAAACTATCATTTAGTGTATTTGTATTTAGATGTAACTCTCAATATCAGATTTAACCTAAAGATTAACAAAACTTAACGAAAATTTACTAAAGTTTAATCGGCAAAAATCCAACTCCTATTAAACCTAAGAGATAGACATAAGTTCACCACTGAAGTTGTGATGTTAGTTCATAAAGACCTTAATTGAAAGTGTCTTATCACTCATAAAATTTTTAATATTCTTTGTAAATTCCGGTCATCTGGGTCCTGAAGAGCATGATGACATGTGCAACCGTTTAAGCCCGCCCCGATTCTTACTATCTAGAAAAAAAATTTTCTTTGTTATTTCACTGTCCAAATTCTTGATATTTCTTCCTCTCTATGTCAAGATTCTTGGTAGGAACAAGAAATTGAATTTGATATTTTCATCAAAATCTAATCACAAGATTTATGAGGGTGTCCCACCACAATATGACAAGATTAAGAGGATGTTATTCTTGATGATTAAAGGTATTGAGGCTCCAAGCTAGCAACAAGTTAAGAGGAAGCAGAGAGCCAAGCTTCTCTTGGGAAGCTTTTTATCAAGAGGTTGATGGAGTATTTTCCGATAACATCAAAGAACTCGAGAACAAGAGGTAAGAGGAAGGAGCAGATGTGTAGCCTTTGATAGGAGAAAGAAGATCGATGAATTCTCGTAATCCGACCCTTTTCTGTGTTACATTGTTTTGGTGAATGGTGTATTTCAGTTTAGCCTCGTTTTCTCCGACTCTTTTATCCTTCATATTTTCACTGTAACGAAATTGAATCTGAGCTGTAAGTGACCTTGAAGAAAAAAAAAATCTTTCTACTGAAACAATTAAAACTAAAACGAATTCTATAATATTACGTTTCGGGAAGACTGATGAATTCATTACCAATGTTGATCTTTTGGAAAAAATAAGAAGATGAGATCATGAAAAGTGGGCTATCAATGGCTCTTTGAGTTTTATATGTTGGGGATGGGACGATGTTTAAATTAATAAAAAAATTAATGATAGAGAAATAAGGAACACGTGGACTTTTCAAATGGTTTAATGCCTTTAAAACATTAACATCACGCTCCTCATGTGCCGTGCAGTAACAACGCAGAATAGAGAATGAGTCAAAATGGCCCATTTACAAAGATATTAAAAAGTTTTGTGGGGTGATAGAACACTTCCATATTAAGGTATCTTTATGAAAATACGGAACAACTTCAGTAATGAGTTTATGTCTTTTCTCTAAAACTAAACTAACTGCACACATTAAAAGCTCATGTCATCAGGTTACATTGAGAAACAATAAAGGAAAGTGTATGACAACTAACTTAAAGGACACATCTGACACTTCCCAAAAATTACAACAATCAAACCATAACTAGATAATGATCATCTAATCTTGAAAGGAGACAAGAAAGCCATTCAGACAAAAATTATGCTTACCACATCAATTGGCTTTAAAGAGAAGGAAAGACCTATCATGCTTTGTTTTACATTTAATTAACGAAAACGGCTCAAAAATACTCTTAAACTATTCGTAATAGCTCATATAAACTCTTAAACATATTTTGGCTCAAAATTACCCTTCCCCTAATATTATTGGGTCAAAAATACCCTTCTTATTGATGGAGGTTGTTAAATGCCATGTGGATGTCATATGGATGCAACATTGCATGTCAATAGGATTTGATTGCTACATAGACTAAATAGAAAGGGTCAAAAATACTCTTAAACTATCCGAAATAGCTTATATTTATTCTTAAACTATATTTCAGCTCAAAACTACCCTTCCCATCAAACTATGTGGCACTAGAAATCTATTGAGGTGTCATGTGGCATGCATGTGGCATACATATGGCATTTAACAATTTTCATTAATTAGAAGGACATTTTTGACCCAATAGTTTGACGGGAAGGGTAGTCTTGAGCCAAAATATGATTTAAGAGTATATCTAAGCTATTTTAGATAGTTTAAGGATATTTTTGACCCTTTTCCATTTAATTTAATACAAACTTGAATATGCTCTCAAATAATATTAAAAGAAATAAACTAGGGAAACACCACCTTAACACATATAAATAAATGGATAGAATCTTAGGCCACAAAAAAGTTAACAAAAAGCAAACGAGATTTAATTTGCGTCAAATACAGCAAAAAACCTGGACTAGTTGATCAAACATCACCAGAGAATAGCAAGTAAACATAATACTAGATTAAACTCAAATTTGAGAGAGAGTAACTAAGCAAACATATAATAAGAGTCACAATCATTCAATTATTATTTAAAAGCACAAGCAAACCAAACATAAGCTAAGACTCCAATTAGCAACATGATCTAGTATTTAATGCTGAGCGGGGCTAGGAATTCATTTCGGAAAGAGAGACTTAACAATAAAACTTCATGAACAGAAACAAAACAAAGATGAGAGAAGCTTGCTAAAGAAGCTTACATTTAGGATTGCAAGCAACAAACTTCTTTTCGACTAAATTTAAACGAGAGGGAGGATAAACTTAACAACATGGCTTACCAATCAGTAAGAGAAAAATAAAATCAGAACATGGAAAAAGAAACCGTCAAATATCAGCAACTCAAGGCTAACTTAGGCATAATCATTAGGAACTAGTCATAGCATGATTGAAGATTAAAAAAAATACAACAACAGACTTGACATAGAAGAAAAAAAAAAGGAAAATGGAAAACCAACACAAACTAGCATAAAAAGACTCACGCTAATCAAAATCATAAACATGGAGTTAGATCATTAAGTTATAGATGAACCAATTTTACACGTGTATAACAGTTGCAGCCAAAAATTGCACACTCTATGATTTAGAGATCAAAACAAACCAAATAAATCATATTTCTAAACTAAATAACATAACGACTTAAACTAAAACAATGCCAGAAAATGTCGCAGATTACGACACAAAAATAAACATTCATAACAGCCACAAATAATCACCACAAAGAAATACAACTATAATCTAAAGCAACAACCGAACTAAAGCGATGCGGAGTTCTACTTTTGTTTGAAAAGCTTTTAAACCCAAAAAACTAGAGCACATGACTTTATGACAAAAATTTGAGATATGATACGACTCACGAATAGCATCGCGAAGCTGAGCAAGAACAGTTATTACGCTACGGATAAGAAACAGGATATTGTGATGGCACAAAATAAAGTTCACTCATTGGACAGCAGCAGCAAAAACGAAAACAAAAGATTCACAATCTCGTAGATGATTAAGCGGAGATAAACGAGCTGAGACCGTACCTTGTAGTGAGCAGTGAGACTGGAAGCAGAACGATGCTAGAGACGCGGGCGACTTTCTGACCACAAAATCCAATACAAACAACAAGCCAAGAAATTCAAGGCGGAACTAAGAGGCTACTTCCTCGAAACTTAGAAACAGAGAGTTTGAAAAGAAAATTTTAAGCATAAAACCACTATTGCCAAGAGAACTCCGACTCAAAAAGAAAAAAAACCTTTTTGTAAGCTATTTTTGAAGGTTTTGACCAAACTAAGTCATTATATAAAGCAATTCACCAAAATAATATATTTTTCTAAAATTTTACAAAACCAGTATAAACGTTTTCCATAATAACGTTTTAGGATATATTTTATTTTTTAAAAGCCGATAGCGTCAGATTGATATACGTTACTCACAATAACGTTTTACTCCTAAAAAGTTACTCACAGTAACGTTTTAGGAGTAAACATTATTGAAAATAACGTTTTAGGAGTAAAACGTTACTTATAGTAACGTATCTCAACCTAATGCTGTTAGTTTTTTAAAAATAAAATATACCCTAAAACATTACTGTGAAATACGTTTATACTAGTTTGTAAAATTTTAGAAAAATGTATTACTTTGATAAATTATTTTATATAATGACTTAGTTTGGTTAAAAATTCCTCTTTTTGTATATCACCTCAAAATCCCAATCTTTTTTCCTAGTCCTCAATAACTGAGAGTAGAATATTATTTATACAAAAGAAAAGAGATTTATGGGGGAAATCTGTTGGAAAATTGAAAGAAAGAGTTTGAATTTTCTTTGCTCATTTTAAAGGCCAATAACAAAAGAGATGGAAGAAGACGTCTGGGTGGGACCGGGTATTGTCACTGATGTGTCAGGTGTTGTTGTATTTATGTGGGCTGGGGCGCTGGGAATTAGAGATGATGAAATTGGTCCTGAGCTACGGGCGCTGCTGGAATTTAGAAGGGTACTAAGGGAGTGGGCTGAAAACTGATGGATTGTTGGAAATGAAATTTTTCAAAATGTCAATATTTTGATATTTAATAGGATTCATTGTTAATATTTTCATTATTTAGTAAAAATAACAAAGTTTTAGTTTATTATGTATCTCATTTATTTATTTTTTATTTGTTTTAATTGAGAGAATTAAATGTTAAAAAATAAAAAGGAGAAATTAAGGGGAGAGAAAAATAGTAAAGATGAATGATTGATTAAAACTCTCATCAGTTACAAAAATTCAAAAATAAAAAAAATACAGTTTTGTTCATAACATGATGCAAGTACTATTATGAATACATACATTTGTTACTTGGATACAATTTTGTTCATAACGTGATGCAAGTACTATTGTGAATACATACATTTGTTGCTTGGATACAAAAAACTGTGATCTTTGCATGCAAATGCAGTTTCCTGAGTAAATGATATATGTAAGAAAAAGTATTCAACTTGGCAAGCATAAAAATATAATAAATATGCATAATATAACTTAGAAACTACATCATATAAAAACAATTTAGATAATACTAGATTAGATTGCTTGAACTACTTCCTCTTGATTTTATCTGTCCCTCTCTCATTTGTTGAAATTTTCCTGTTGAGATTGCTGCTTCCGTTCCATTTCAACTTGGGTGCAGTACTGGTTTGTAACCAATATCACCAGTACCATCAGCAGATTTTGTCACCTTTGTTGAACCAGTAGAGAAGATCTTGCAACTTGACATCTCAGGCTGTATTCGAAGTAGGAAATCATACTGATTGAGTTTTTAGGTAAATATTAAAAAATAGTGTAATTGAATCAATAGAAAACACTTACATTAAGAGCTTTGAATCCATCTTCAGCTTGAAAACACCCATTCCAATGAATGCTTCCCTTTTGTATGAGGTAGTGTTTCCCCTACCCCTTCCTCTTCCTTTGTTACTATTATCAGGTGATGGACATGTAGGAGGTATACTAGGTGCTGCAGGTGGTCTTTCTCTTGCACTCTTTGCAGGTGTTGCAGATGCATTAGGTGCACTAGGTGTGGCAAGTGATCTTCCTCTTGCACCTTTTGTAGGTGCTGCAGATGCACTAGGTTCTGCAGATGCATTAGTTGCAGTAGATGGTCTTCCCCTTGACCTCTTTGCAGCACCAGGAGATGCACTAGGTGCTGCAGCAGATGGTCTTCCTCTTGACCTCTTTGCAGGTCCTGGAGATGCACTAGGTGCTACACGTGGTTTTCCACTTGAACTCTTTGTAGAATGCTCACCTTCTGTTTGTGTTTTCTATATACATATAGTTAAAATATATGTAATTATTACATATGAGATTCATATCACATACCAAATTAAAGTTAAAGATTTTACCTTAGGTCTTCCTAAACCTGAAATTTTTCCATTTCCCTTGTCTGTATTTGATGGTTTCTTCCTTTTGAATGACTCAACCCTTTGTGGACATCCTTTCTTGTTGTGGCCTCTAGCATTACAGTTACTACATGTCATGGCAAGTCCAATTCTAGGTAGCTTTCGAGATTTTTCATTCTCACCAGCTTCCTTCTTTCTAAGTTTACCTGGACTGCTAGACATGCTTTTTATTTCAGGTGGTGCAACTGTGGGGTTAGTAGATTCAGGCCACATCTCCATGCTTTGACAAGTTAAGGGACATTAGCATAAGTCCTCAAGTAAGTTGCCTTACTATAACAGTTGCCAATGTAGTCAAGGGGTTCACCTTTCTTAAAGTAAATGACAGGCACAACATATGCACATGGTATGCCTTTTAACTGCCATACCCAACAACTACAAATCCACCTACCTAGATCCAGCCTGTGTTTAAACGATCCTTATATCACTTCAAACCCATCAAATCCGTTAAATTCAATATTACAATTCATAGACCTATCAATATTCTCTTGTAGTACCTTCAAACACATTTGAGAAAAATCACACATCCAAGTATTTGTGAACTCTCTTAGCTTGGCTATTCTGGTCATCATCTTTACTTTTATCTCTTTGTCTTGTGTCTAGGTTCCAAGATCCATGAATTAAGCACTCAGACAAATGGTTATCTACCGAATCACATTTTACTTAAGTATTAAAGTAAACCTTACACTAGAACTCTATGTTGTACTACATAAGATCATCCATCATTTTTTCTGGACCAATCAACTTTATTTTTATAACATTTTTCCTCAATTGAGATTCAAAAGGTACTCTATGCAATAGACCAAAATGGTTGTCTTCTTTGGAGACCTCACCAGTCCTTAGCCCAGTTAGATATTCCCTATAATAGATATATATATGTTATAATAAAAAATTCATTAAAATTGGTAAAAACAGATACAAAATAAAATAGTACATATACCTTCTGTATATCTGCAATGAGGGTAAGATTTTCACCATCTTTTGGTTCTAGATCGTCCTTCAACAGTTTGATAAACCATGTCTATGTCTTTTTTTTCATACTCAACTACTTCCCAAGTAAGTGGCAGCATATGGTTATTACCATCTTTGACCAAAGCAACTAACAATTGTCCTCTACAAACCCCTTTAAGAAAACAACCATCTAAACTTATGAACTTTCTGCAATTTTGGAATGCCTTCTTCAATGGATCAAAGCATATGTAAAAGCTCTAAAATACTGGCCTACCAAAAGCATCAAGTTCACCAAGTTTAACAACACAAGTGCTCCCTGGATTGGTCCTCAACAATTCATCTATATAGTTAATAATTATCCCAAATTCCGCAACATGATCATCCATGATCTCTTTCAACACTTTAGCTCTTGACCTCCTAATAGTAGTCTTGCCAACATGAATTTTAAATTTTTTCCTTATCAACTCTTGCAACTTGAAAACTTTTATATTTGGCGGCTCGTTAATCCTTTTTCTAAAGTGTGTAGCTATGAACTTTGCATTACACAAATAGTTTCTAGTTGTGTGTCATAATTATGCTTTGGATTGTAAGTTTATCATGAAATCATTTGTTGTTTTGTCAAGACATGCAAACAAAATCCATGGACAACCTTCGTTGCACCTACATCTAACTCTTTTTGGATCATTCACACACTTCTCTATTTGAACTCTCCTTTGGACAACATATTTACTTACTGCTCTTCTAAATTCATTCACATATGCAAAGATCATACCCAACTTCCATACAACTTTCTTGATAGTAGGATCATGTATAATTTTTTGATTATTTGGTCTCCTTCTTCTTGGTAAATTTACATTCTTGGTAAATTTACTCTTTCAGATTCAACACATTCATCACTAAATTCACCTTCATCTATTTCAAAACTTCAATCATTAGAACTTGCAAAATAAGGCTCATAACTACCATAGTCCTCCTCCTCATATCCCACATATCCACATTTAGACTCAAAATTATCTTCTGTTGAGTAATCAGTTACCTCTTCTTCTAAGAAATCAGATTCAACATTGCCTGAAAATAGATCATCAACATCTTCAAAACTAGGATTTGCAATAGTGACAGCCTCAGAAGTGGAAGGAGATCTGGGAGGATCAGTTATAGTGGAAGGATTTTTAGTGGAATGAGTGGTAGTGAAAGGAGATTTAGGAACAACAATTGTAGTGGAAGGAGTTGGTGGTAGAAGCAAATCCAGTAGCAACAGAAGTAGTGAAAAGAGTTGAGGTAGAAGCAGATCCAGTAGCAGCAGGAGTAGTGAAAGGAGTTGGGGTAGATTGAGATCTAGTATCAAAGGTATTAGAGGGGTCTTCACCTACCCCATTTTGTTCATTTACTTTACTAAAAGCTAAACCAGATTCCTCCATATCCCCATGAGGGACATTTTCTAATAGAATAGAGGGAGGGGGGAGGGGGGGCACAACTGCAACATCAATCAAGTGCTTTACATATATCTCCATCTTCCAAAGAACAACTTGTCTAAAATATCCATATAATTATGAATATCTTGCAAAATGCCACTATTAGGAGGTTTGATACTAAATGTGCAAGTTGTTGTGTATCTCAATTCTTTTATGTACCCTCTTAATTCAAAATAGAACAGTCTATCCACATCAACATCCAAAAACTCTGTAACTCGCCCAACACTATAAACTGGTTGTCCACTACTCAAATATAAGACTCCACCATGATACCATCTTAATGTAACCAAAGTAAATCCACTAATCTCCTACCTGAACAAGGTAACACTAGTAAGAAAATGAGATACTATGTTTTCTAAGGTCTATTCTATTTTACCACTTACTGTATAAGTTCACGAAAACAAGTAAATAATTATTTAGTTGCTTAAAAAATTCAGAGGCAGCAGAACTAAGGGGAAAAGAAAAAGAAAGAAAATCCCTAATCGAACACTATTATTTGAACTAAATAAACTTCAATTAGTACTAACCCTAATCAACACTGAAAACCTCTAATACTACGACATACATATCAAAATGACATTTGAATGCCCAGTCCAACAAAACCCTCATAAACATTAAAATAACACTACCATCAAAAATTAAAAGCAAATATCAAGATAACATTCAGTTGGTAAAGAATAACCCTAATAAACTACATATTATAGCACACCAGTAAAAATAACATTTGAATATGCAGTAAAAATAAAACTCTAATCAAACACTACCATCAAAATAGTATTCAACTAGTAAAGATCTAACCTTTTTCTTAGAATAATCGTAAGAAAGCTTTCCGAACAACAACAATGGCTACTCAACACGAATGGAAGAAGAAAGAAGAAAAGGTTTTTGGTTTTGTTTTGGAGGGAAGGAAGAAAGAAGAAAGTAAAGTTAACTTTTTGTTTTGTCAAAATGTAAAGGTAAATCTGTCACACGTATCAATTTTTAAGTCTAGTAAAGTCGTGGGGTCCACGAATATATACATGTATAACGCGTGTATACAAACATTTTTTATAAATCTGGTTTATGTGATCACGTCAGCTTCCCAAGGGTGGAGACTCAGATATAGTAGGGAAGGGGACGGCAGAGATTAACATAGTATTTTGTGATGAGAGAAATGGGGGAAAAAGGTTCATATGGGGTTATATATGACCCTGCAAAGGTTGAGTGTGTAGTTGAAAATATGACTAAAGCTTGAGGGGGCATTTGACCCTTTTCTCGGATAAAAAAATATGTAATTAATTCTATGGGAAAACGCACGAGTGCTGCCTAGACTATTATCAAAATTTCAGAGACACACCTAAACTTAACTAGAGTCCTATTACCCCTAAACTAACTTAAAATGGAATAAATACACCACAAAAGCTGACACGTCATAGAGAGTGTGCATACTCTCTTGAACGAAAGTGATGAGTGCACAAATTGGACACATGTTATTTTTTAATTGGTCACTTTGTACTTAGTTAGTACACATATTTATTGATAATAAAACTTATATATATTAATTTTTGTTTCTTTCTTTGTAAAATATTTATTTTGATTTCTTTTCACTTTAAATTATTTTCAACTAGTTTATTGTCTTTTCACTTTAATTATTTTTAATAAAATGTGTGTATTTAAAGAAAAACAATTTAAAAGTGTCCTTTAATTCTAATGTTTTGATATTTTTATGTTTATTTGATTTTCTTCCCTTATTTTGATATCCGTTCTAAAATTAACTTATTTTAAATACAAGACATTTGAAATTAAATCAAAATGAAAGACAAAGAAAATAAATTCAATAGAAAAATAAAAGATCAAAAAATGAATGTAAGTAAAAAAATAGTTTCGATACAAGGTAAAAAAGAATGTTAACTTAATTTAAATACAAGATAAGAAAATAAAGAATATTTTATAAAAATTAAATTTTTAAATTGAAAAAAATTAAGAAATATTAATTTAAACACATTAAGAAATATTTTTAATTTTTTCTTAAAAAAAGTTAATTTCAATTAAAAAAATATTTACACACATGGTGGACGAGTGTGTACAAACACAACCAACTTGGGTGGTTGAAGGTTTAACATCAGCACAAAAGGTGCACAAAAATACGAATAAAATGAGTTGAGGGGATAATAAGATCTTTGTTAAATTGAGCTATTTCTCTTGAATTTCGGTCATAAGCTAGGAGGTACTTATGCATTATCCCTAATTTTAATAGAACACGTCTACAATTTTTGTTTGGGAGAGGCAAAAAGAGAGACCTAAAGTCATTAACCCCTAATACAAATAAAATGATATGTATGTATATACGCTCCATAATGAAAGGGTTTTAGACCTACAACAAAAACGTCAAACTATGAATCAGAAGAAACGTCCAACTATGAATCAAAAGAAGATGAATATAGACGAATCTAGTAAGCCCGTTGGGAATTCCACGTCAACCACATGCTTCGATCGAGACTTTATATATAGTAATATAGAGAGACGATCGTTATATATAGGAATATAAAGAGACGATCTTTATATATAGCAATATAGAGAGACGATACAAATATATAATATAACTGCCACCTAGAGAATCAAAATACATCAGGGAATCAGTATTGAAGGAAATCACTCCCACCCTCCATATGTGAGATCGAACCCGGTTGACAACATTATTTTTAAATTTTAACTTGTTGCATGAAATTTTAACTAACTTTAAACACAAGGATCATATTTAAAGAAATCATTGTTCTTAATACAAAGTTATCATCTCACAATTATTCATGTTTTCGTCAATTAATTTCTTTCTAAGGGAGTTTAGAAAATAAAAATATAGTGCTTGAAATTTGAACTTCAAACCTCAAGGAGAACTTTCATTTTCCCTCAAATGTTAAATCAACATTTAATATTATGTTTAAGTCATTCAAAATATCTATAGATACATAAATCAATTTGTCGCATATTGTAATTTCCTATATTTTTTTTTTGCCAATTTATAGTTGCGGATGAATCCCTCGTAACCTATCGACCACCCCTGCTCCCACCCCTGGCATCCAGGAATTTTGAATCCTAGATCCACCTCAGAATCTATTAATTCCTGAAGAAATTATGTTTGAAATATTTTCATACTTTTGGTCAAGTCTTTATTGTATTTCAAGTGTATTACAAAATATGTAAATTTGTCGTCACAGAATCAGAATTTATGAATATACATACTTGTCGTTCCTTGACTCTTCATGGCAGAACAAAAGTCTAACGGTAAAAGGAAATGAGTTTCTTATGTTGCTGAGCAAAGAGAAGATGAAAAGGACTCTGCTCCCTTTTTTCAAATCACTAAATTGTGTGTTGAATATCAACCACAAAAGTGAATTGGTTAATCACTCAGTATTTATTACTAATAAATTATGTGTTTGTCAATTTGTTTTTTTTTGGAACATTACCAATTGTGTTGCATATCTTTGTTTGCTCTTTATTTTTTCATGTCAAAAGGTTTTACTCAAGAGATTGGAATAGATTATAAGGAAAATTTTTAATCAGTTGTGAAGTTTGATTTCATACAATTACTTTTAGCTATTGTTGCACATTTAGATCTAGAATTACACAAAGTGAACATGAAGACTGCTTTTTTCGATGGAGAATTAAATGACGAAATCTACATGAAACAACCAGTGGATTTCATTGTTAAAATCAAGAAAAAAAAGTTGGTAAATATAAATTTATGGTCTAAAGTAATGTTCAAGGCAGTGTTACCTGCAATTTCATAAGGAAGTGATGTTATTTGATTTCACCATGATCGATGAAGACCATTGCATCTATGTGAAAAGTCAAGTGGAAATTTTGTAATTTTTTCTCTTTATGTAGATGATATGTTATTAGCTAAAAATAATTTAGAGTATGTGAAAACTGCCAAGTCATGCATTTCAAAATCATTTGATATGAAAGATATGGTGAAGCATACTATATTTGTGGTGTTTAGATTCAAAGAGATCGTTCCAAAAAATTTCTGAATTTATCTCAAGAAACTTATATAAAGAAAATATTGAAACGTTTTTGAATGAATAGTTGAAAATTCATTGATACTTCTGTAGTGTGCGCTAAAGCTTTAGCCTTGAATTGTGTTGTATGGCTGAAAAAAAAGAAACACATGTTTCGAGTTCCTTATTCTAGTGATGTAGGGAATTTTGATGTATGCTATTATGTGTACCTTCCCAGACATTATTTATGTTATGAGTCTATTTAGCCTATCAATCCAATCCTGCAAGAGATCATTGGAAAGGACTAAAAGAGAATATTTTGATACAAGAAAGAGTTGCAGATCAAATATCGTGTATGTGGTCGTTCAAGTATTAAACTAGCTCTTATGAAGAGTCAGGTATCATACCCACAAAGACTTACGATTAGAATACCTTGATTTTCGAAAAAATGCACAAGTACCCCCTAAACTATGAACGAAATTTCACAGACACACCTTAACTAAACAAATGTCCTATTAACCCCCCCCCCCCCCCCCGCTGAACTTTTTTTTTTATAATTTTGTGCACCGTATGGTCTTACATGCACACTCCGTGCTTCACACCTGGAGGTGTGTGGAAGATATTTGGATGCCACTTAAGCCCAAAAGGTGCACAAATTACCAAAGAACATAAGTTCCGGGGGGGTAATAGGAACCTAATTGTTAAGAATGGTGTCTCTGAGATTTCGGTCATAGTCTAGGGGAAACTTGTGCATTTTCCCATGATTTTTCTAATACTTTCTATTAAACACAAGCATTATCCAGGTTTAATGAGTGATTGATTTTATAATCTGACATTCAAGTAAAAGCTAAACAAAAATGATTCAATTTCTGAAGGGTTTAAACAATGATTGGGAAAAATCCATGGTTGTAGCTCAATTCAAGAAATGCACACTATCTTGTACAACAGATATTCATCAACAATCAAATCAATGATCACGAGGTTAAATATATGAGTATGGTATCCCAACCTCTAATCGCCTACAATAAATGGTAACCTAACTACATCGTTACATAGGAATAGGTTGGACCAATTATCGAGCATTACAACTTCTTCATGTATAATGACCTAGCAGGGTTTCTAGGTATATCCTATACTAGATAGAAATTAACTATAATTATTTATATAAAATCATGCTCTTTATACCCCCCATGTTCTATCTTCTTATTCTCTCCCGAGTTCAATTTAGACATTATATTTGTTTCAATGATGATCAAGCATGAAATACGAAAAATAAGAAAAAAAGAAAGATTCATATGATAGTTAATGACAATCTGTAAAAACTCAATAAGTTACAATCATCTAATAGCCACAACCTTGTAACTAGGGAAATCATCTACTCATAATAGCTCTTCAAATTATCGTTCTTCAAAACCCAGAAAAAATAAAAAAATAATATTTTATTTATAGTTAAGTCGAAATGGCCTAAATTGGAACTCGTGCGCAACGCGGAGGCGTTTCTTGAACTCTGGTGCGAGGATTTCTTCTCTTTTCCGTGATGTTGTCACCGAATATTCAGTCCCATTTTTAATTTGCGCCCACGAATAGAATTTTTCTCCGTGACGCGGAGAGGATACAAATCCGCCTTAAACTTTATTTCTTCATTCTTCATTCTTATTTCTTGCTTCTTCTCATCTTGGATCCGTTCATGATTCCCCATGCCCATTTCAAAGTTTGTGTCTTCATTTATGCTCACCTACACAACTAATCATATAAGTTAGTATAAATGCACTCAACAAACTCGTCATGACTATACATTAACATCAAATGACTCCCAACTTAGGCAAAATACGAGTGTTATTAGGTTTCTAGGCATAGAAATACGCCTAAAATCACTGAATCGATTTATTCGTATGAGATTATACATATGCTGATTGGAAAGTTGACCATAATGATAGAAAATCAATATTCAGTTATGATTTTTTACTAAATGGTGGTGTTATTTCATGGAAAAGTAAGAAGCAAACTTGCATAGTTCTTTCAACCATGGAATATGAATTAGTGGCTTGTGCATTTGCAGTACAAGAAGATGTTTGGTTAAAGAGATTCTTTGAACATTTGAGTATTTCAAATATTTCTACGGATCCCATGATTCTATATTATGATAGTCAAGCGGCTATCATGTACACGCAGTTTCCTAAGTACCAAAGCAAGAGAAAACACATTGACATCAAGCATAAATTTATGAGAGATGTAGTGACAGGTGGAGAAATAACTATGCAGTACATTCCTGCACGTGAAAAGACAGTTGATCCTTTTACGAAGGTCATCTCTAGAGATTCGTTTGAAAAATATGATAAGGCTCTAGGTTTGCATAAATTGGATGATATTTCAGTATTGTAAAATAAGTTGATTGTTATAATATTTCTCCTATACTATGATATTGAATTTATATTCAAATGTAGAATGCATGTGATATTTTGTAAAAAATAAAGTTTATCAATTAATTTGTCAGATTGACTCTCTCACACGAGAAATTGCTCTTATGTCGAGAAATGTGAAGAGATGAGTTTCACTACCATATTATGACTTGTTTTATGGACCAGACAAATATTTCTCAAGAAAATGAATTTAAGTATCACTAAAAGAGAAACTAGGGTTAAACACTTGAAGGTGTTTAGACCAAGATTTGTACGATGTTGGATAATTGAAAGATGAGACACATACACGAATATAAGGTGAAAACATTGTAGCACGTGTTTCGTACCACGTCTGTCAAACGACCAATGAAAGAATATTCCAAATTTCTTCATTGTGTGAGACCCAAAAAAGTTAAAATAACTTTTCAATGAAATACCCTTTGACCTTTTTGTTGTTTCTTGAAGATTCAATCAATGTTGTGACTTTTGCATGTTACTAGTAGTCATGAATGATTTTACAATGCAGTGCATGTCTAGAAAAGTAGTTGAATAGGAGCAAATATATTTGAGTAGAAAGGAAAAACAATTAAATGAATAATAAATTTGTATACACAAAAACCAACTATTTCACTAACCATATTTATATTAAGTATGATTATGTGTATAAAGTTAAACATGAACTCGAGTTAACTTTTTTAAGAGAATGAGGGATCGAATGAATAACTACTGAAGTAGTAAATGAAGTTTGAGTGTTGTGAGTAATTGTATTCTTATTTAAGTAGTGAATTCCTTTCACATGTGATTGGATTCATACGTGGGGCTTGTAAAACCTTAAAGGTAAGCTCTTAAATGTTCATCGGTCACATGAATTATTTTTCGTATGAATTGTATGTTTAGTTGATGTGTGTTGATTTGGGTCTCGTCCACCATGTGGGAGAGTAAGTTTTTTTTGAGGTGGGGGTCGCCCATGTGGACCAACCCAACCCAATATATTTTTTATGAAAATATAAACTACAATTTTTTTTTAAAAAAGTAATTGCTCCATTTTAATGGAACTCTTTTTTTTTAAAATGACTTTATCTGACGCTTCTCTTTGAAAAAGGAGAGGGTAATAAAATGTCAACGGAGAAAAAAATAAGACTGAAAAAACAAGAAAATACTTTATTTCTTAGGAACAAAATCAACCAAAAAAATTGACATTTAATTTGTGAAACGTAACCTTTGTTTTCTAGTGATCCAAAGTGTGACTGTGGAGCAATTTGTTTTAATAGAAAAATCAAGGACAACTACTGCAAATATAAGGTCCACAACACGTTGTTTTTGTTCAACATATCATACAGAAATCATTCCAATGACAAGTAAAAAGCTACTCAAAAATTCATGTTTTACATCATATATTACAATTTTGACAATATAAGCTTTTGTTTCAAATAATCAAACCCAAAAGTGCATACAAAACAAACTATAACCTCTACATAATTATTCTTTCTACATAACTATAGATGACTTTAATATTTGTTTCATCAGGAAGCCCCTTGATTTTGAACTCTCTCCAGATGTTTGTATTGACATCATCACACGATCATAAAACACATAAGTTTAAGTTAACCACAAATACAATCTTTCATCACCTAATGTGCAGGATGATATAGGTCCAAACACTACGGCATTCCATATTGAAGGAAATCAAATCATATGTATCTGCTTTTCTATTTTTGGAGTCTACTTGAAAACCCACAAGTCAAATAATTCACTTACCCATTTCGCATAATTTATAACCCCTAACTTATCATTTGACACCTTGGATTTAGTACCCAGTACATTGGGGTTTATCCTACAACGTAAATTCATCTTATCTAAAAGCCCTACAGAATAACCACAATAATCTAAGACGTGTTAGACATACAGAAACTCACCATTTCCTTCTAGATTTTTCAAAGATTTGAACTCCAATGACCATAGTCGATTCATAAACATTCGTTCATTGGATACAATTATTTGGGTATATAAAATTGGAAAGAATACATGGACATCACATAAGAATATCAAATCAGTATTTTGAATCATCATATAGTTCTAGACTCGATACAAATAACTGTTTTGATTTCAAACCGACCCCATTTGAAAAATCATGAAAAATTTCCTTCATCATCTGAAAGACCCAATTACATAGTCATGGGTCTTTCAATAGTCCTCGATTTTTACTCAGTTGGAAATCCCCAGTTCAGAAAAGGCCTTTTCAAAAGCGGGCTTCAACCTACACTTCCCTGTCTAAGAGTGCATATAGTCTGTCGACTAGTTCTTGAACTAAGATTATTTCAAAAGAAATAGGGAATGATTATGAAAAAGGGATGCGTGCTCAAACAAATTAGTTCCCACCCCCCCCCCCCCCCAACCCACCCCCACCCCCCCCCCACCCACCCCACACCCCACCCCCCCCCCACCACCCCCACCACCCCCCCAACCCCCAACCCCCCCCCCCCCCCCCCCCCACCCCCCCCCCCCCCCCCCCCACCCCCCCCCCCACCCCCCCCCCCCCCCAAACCCCCCCCACCCCCCCCCCCCACCCCCACCACCCCCCCCCCACACCAAACCCCCACCCCCCCACCCCCCCACCCCCCCCCCCCCCCCCGCCACCCCCCCCCCCCACACCACACACCCAAACCCCCCCCCCCCCCCGCCCCCCGACCCCCCACCCCCCCCCCCACCCCCCCCACCACCCCCACCCCACGCACCCCCCCCCCCCCCCACCCCACCCACCCCCACACACCCCCCAACCCCCCCCCCACCCACCCACCCCCACGCCACCCATCTTAAGTGAACCAAAATGAAGAGAAAATTGTTGGAACGAAGTAGCTTACCTAAAAAATGAGGTACAAAGCACTCAATTAACATTGTTGGAAAAGAGAGACACTTAGTAACTCAAGATGATATATATGAGATGTTGAGTATCTATGCTTAAATCTTTAGTTTAAACTCTTATTGATTTTCTCAAGAGAATCTCAAAAGTCAATTGTGATGGTGGTATTGGTTATCTTCATTTATGCGAAGTTAAGGAAAATTAGTTGTTATCCTTGTTACTTGTATCAATTTTAGTCAAGTATTTGAAGGAAAAGGATTGTGCTCGTAAGTTAATTTATTGGACACATTTTTGGACTTTCAGTTATAAGGTGGTAGATGACCATTCGTGCGAGTGTCGTATTTTACAGATGATAAACACTTTCACTATAGTATTACTAGTTACATTCTTGAGGCGTTCATAGTAATTGAAAAAATAAGCTCCATCACTACATACTCTAAACCCCGTTACAGGGCTTGCAATGCATTTTTTGTTCTTCTTGTTTTCTACACAGCAATGGACGGCATACCAATAAGACACAAAAAATTAGGGATATTATTCAAGGTGCCTCAAGCTTTGCATAAAGATATAAGTTGCATGGTTGTTTGACTTTTTAATGTTCTAACCAAAAGAATATAATAATTGTTAAGCTTGATTTGTACTTCATTTTTCAACATCATGAACAAAATTCATTAGGTTTCGTGTCCCAAAGTTCTTTCTACACGAAAAAAAAAGTTTTCAACTAGAAATTTAATGAACTCTATGACCGCGACCCTGCATCTTCTTGGTAATCATTACCTGCTGAAATACAAGAGAAATACTGTATAAGATTTCTCTGTGACCTAAATGAAGAATTTCGTCTACTTATCATTTGTTATGCTTTGTGTCAGCAGAAAACAAGTACAAAATTCTTTCGAGAACATATAATGTTCAATATAAGTATATAAAACATTGAGTTTCACTTTTAGACATAGACAAATCATGGAGAAAAACTCAAAGCATCCCCTCTTATTTTGTGCCAGCATCAATATATGGAGTTAACTATAAGTTTATTTTTATAGGGGCGATAATTGGGTGTGTTGGGTTAAATTTGAGTGGGTCAAGACAATTAACGGGCAATCTGGATTAGGTAACGAGTTAGTAATGGATTATAACCCAACCCACCCAATTATAACATAGTCTTCATAACTTCAAGGCTTCAAAATGCTCAAATCAAAACTTTTCGCTTAGTCCATAGCTCATACGACAGAGTTATAACTGATTTTGAAGGGAAACAATTAAGTACAAATCCATAAATGAGAAAAGCATCACCCTAATAGGTGATTGACTATTTTGCTTGTGTCGTCATCAATCTAACTATTTCTAACAAGGTTCTATTATGTTGTTCTGCAACACCATTTTGTTATGCAGTAAAAGGAGTAGTTAATTGTCTTTGACTTCCATTTTCTTAACATAATTGTTTGAACTCATTAAACAAATACTCACTTCCTCTATTATTTTTTAGAGCTTTTAATTTTTTACCCATTTGATTCTCAACTAAGTTCATAAATTTAATGAAGCAAATTAAAGTTACAGATTTGCGAGAAATCAAATACACTTAATTGAATCAAGTAACATAGTTAATAAAATAATGAAGTAAATAGTACTACAAATGTGTTGTCCTTACATTCATTGGACCGCATATGTCAGAATGAATTAATTCAAATTGAGTATCAACTTTTTTGCCTTTCCCAAATGGTTTTTTAGTAATTTTTTGGGCTAGGCACGATTCACAAGTAGGCAATTTTCTGACCAATATGGCCAAGCTTAGAATGTCATATATATAGACCATTCTCACAATTAGATGACATAAATAAAAAAAAACTAATACCATCATTATTATTATTGGAACTTTAAGCAACATCCAATATAAAAATCGATCATAAAAATAACTAGTTCCATATTTTGTCTTGCAAAATGCATATCCACACCATGTTAATAAAAGGATAAATTAAATTCTAAGTTAGTCAATATTCTAATTGAGACTAGATTACGATTTTCTGATAGGGAAAATAGTACATCATGTATAAACATAGTTCGGTCACCACGCATTACATGTTTGAAGATACTTATCCCTTTTACCTCCTCGTTGGAGTTATATTACACATACTATTTTGATTCTCGTGGAATTCATCGGTGATCTACGAAAGCATATCTTTCCATTGATATATGTTTGGTGGCTTCCAAATCTAAAATTCACATAAAAAATGATTTCGTCAAAAAATAAATAAATTACAACACTATGCAAATTGTTAATAAGGTTATGTACCTTTATAGGGTCAAGACAATCACGAGCAAAGTTCCCTTGTTCTTACAATTATAACCATGAAACTTAGTCATATTCCTATTTTTATTTTGGAGAAGAAACATTTTTCTCTTCTTTGTAAGTTTTGGGTTGTGGGTTGCCCATGTGGACTGACCCGGTTCGATCCCTTTGTGGTTTATGTCTTATTCAAATAATTAAATAATTAACTAGTTTTGGATGAATCCTTTTAAAAGGGTAAGGCAGAACAGTTACAAAGCAATTAGTTAGGAAATAAAAAATTGAGATTCTTATACAAATTCATCAACACACAAGGCAAACTTCTAGTTTGTGAAAACAAATTTTTGTTTCCTAGTAATTCAAAGACGAACTTGAGCATCAATCTGTCAAAAATGAAGATCGACGACTTCTGCTGCGAGTTAAAAGTTACATATCTCTCTGTTAATTTACCTTAATAATCTTTCATTGGTATCAGAGTCATTGTTATTGATCTCATTATGTGTTGCATTCTTTTGTATTCAATTTGTATTTTTTATAAGAATTTAAATTGAGAGTGTTTCTTTTAAAAATTCAATGAATAGAAATTATTGTTGGAAGAGGTTAATTTTTTGACGTCTAATTGTCGATTAATAATATGAAAAAAAAAATCAGAATCCTATTTGATTGTGACTGATAAAATTGATAGGATCACTTACTAAGAAAGTAATTCTACATTTTTTTTAAAAAAAAATTGCTTCGGTTTGATAGCGATATGAAAATTGAATGTAAAATTTTTTTGTTGAAATTTATTTTTTCATAATCTGTTCGTGCATAGCTTTCCGAAATATATTATAATGGAATAACAGAATTAAAACGAGTAATATGGAAATTTGTTTTGTAGCTCTTGGGTGGAATTTTTTTTTAATGATCTGCTCGTTTTAAGATTTTGAAAAATATGTTATAATAGTGAAATATACTTAAACGAGTAAGATTTGATCATTTTAAGTTGGGCTGAGAAAAAAATAATATTTTTTTAGGATTTCTTTTATTGAGATTAGAGTCCTATTTAGGATTATTTTTATATGTGTCCTCTTTAGGATCTCATTGGTATTGTGTATTCGAATAGTCCTTATGTTCCTTAAACAATTGCTTGTTTTTTATGAGAAATTTATGACATATGTTGTCAAATTTAATGGTATTAACCATATTTCGTTTTGTTCTCATTTCAGATATGCCTGAACAGGAACGTGCTCAAATTACTCCAAGGGGGAGTTCTCCAAGTCGAGCAAAAGGATGAGGTAGAAGAGCAACCCCTGGTAAGACATTTTTCCGAGGGTAAGAAGTTGTACGGATTGATGTCCCAAAAGAGACACAAAGAATTTTAACGAATGAAAGAACCATTCGAAGAAAAAGAGAAAAAGATTTAAGAGAGTTTAAGTCTTTGAAGATAGATACCCTTGATTGTTTAATAGGATTCCTCCAGATCTTTGTCATAAAATTGAAAAAGCTTGATGAAAGTGATATTCAAGTTACAGAGAGGGAATGGTACGATGTTTTGCATCATTCCTTGCCAGAATACTAAAAGAATGAACTGAATGAAGTTTTGAAATTGAGGATAACGAGGAATCATGGAAATCACTGTAAAAAAAAAAGGAGTTAAGTGGGTAAAACTTTACCTACGGTGTATCATACTCCCTTTTTTATCAGAATATTTTTTTTTATTTTTTTTGAAGTGAACATCATTAATTGTGCTTTAATATGAAAATTTGAGTTTTATTCTCTTTTATTTTTTACAAGTGAATGATTATTCTATTGCACAATGTAATATTGTGTTTAATTATTAGACATACTAATCTGTGTAATTATAGTCTAAATAAATTAATGTACACATTAAGAAGTTAATTTTAAATTTTGTTTAAATATTTAATTTATAGATGGTGAATGGATGCTTACGTATCTTTTTGATTTTAAATTTAAACATGAAGCTTTTATGAGAATTGATTTGCTTGAACGTGTATGTCACATGCATAATTGTTAAAATTCTTGCCTAATTATATATCTATAACATATATGACATAAAAAAGTATCATTACTTATTTAAAGAAAGGTGAAAAACTTAATGGTGATAATACGACATCTGAAATCATAAAATATGGTATGTGCTGGAAGAGCAAAATGCTCTTGAAGGTATAAATCATGTTTTAAATCAACCAAAAGAGGATAATACTGCATAACACCTTAGGGTGATGTCAAACATGATAGTTCAACTCAAGAGTGTTGATCATATTTTTTTTAAGATGAGAAACAAGTTCATTCAGTAATTCGATCTCTTCCCAATAAATGAGAACATCTGAAGGTTAAATATATCCATAATGATCAAAACTTTTTTGTGAAGTTGCACGCCATGTTGAACTTGAAGATGAGCGCCTTAGAGCTGCTAAAGCTGATTCTAATACCTTTGTGGCAGAGTCAAGTGATACAAAAATCTTCAGGCTTCAAGCATAAGAGAATTTTGAAAATGAATGTGAAAGACAAGGAGACTAAAGAAAGACCCTCTAGAAAAAAGAAAAAAAAACTCCAAGTAAGGAAAATGATTTTTCAAGAGTAGTGACAAAAACAAAATGAAGTGCTACAATTGGCAAATGTTGGGGATTTTTCTCGTGAATACAATGAGCCGAAAAGGTAGCATCTCCAAACACATCTCAAAGTGCAACACATGTTTCGAGCACTTATTTACAAACTAAATCTTATCCTATGTGGATTGTAGACTCATGATCCACCGGCCACGTAATTCAAGATCGAAAAGTATTTGTGGAGTTTCATTTTAATCAAGGTGGTTCTACGTAGGAAATAATGTGAATCTAGAAGTTGAATAGGCACTTACAAAGTAAACTTGTGTGGTGGTCGTTCTTTGATGTTGCATGATGTCCTATATAACCCAGAGATTTGACGAGAGTTAGTATTGTGTCTGTTCTTTTAAACATTGGTTTTTATTTGTTTTTAGTCATAGTGGTGTTAGAATAACTCTAGATAATGTTGTATATTGTTTTGGACTAAGTTATGATCGTTTTTATAGTTTTAGATAGTAATCTTCAATTGATGACTATTATATTAACCGTTGCGTAATAGCATGTTACTCGAGTGATGTTGACGTTATTACATGGCATGCTAGATTAGGTCACATAGGGCAAGATCTAATGAATAGGTTGGCAAAAAAGGACATTTAGGTTCTTTCACCAAAATTGAAATGCCAACTTATAAAAATTGTCTTGTTGAAAAGATTACGAGTAAACCATTTGAGAAGGCTAAGAGAGCTGAATTTCCATTTCAATTACGAGTAAATCATTTGAGAAGGCTAATAGAGCTGAATTTCCACTTCAATTAATTCATTCTGATACATGTGGTTTAATGAATCTAAAGACAAGGTCTAGTGCTACATAGTTAGTTACATTTATTGATGAGTTCACACACTTTGGTTGTCTATTTGTTTTCTCACAAATGTGAAACACTTGAGTTTTTTAAAACATATATATGAATGAAGTTTAAAATCAATTAGAAAAAAGCATAAAAGTTTTATGAATCGATCGAGGACGTGAATATTTGTCAAAATAATTTGAAGAATTATGTATTGAAAAGGTATTATCAGACAGTTAACTACTCCTTATACACCTCAACAATAGCTGAAAGAAGGAATATGACATTATTAGACGTGACAGATCAATGATGGCGCTGGAAAATATACCTATATCTTTCTGGAGAGATGCATTATTGACTGCGACTTATCTATTTCACCAAATTTGGCCTTCTAAATCATTGTCTTTCACTCTTTAAATGAACCTTTGGACTGGTCCATAAACAAACCTTACTGATCTAACGATCATAGGGTTTGTGCGGCATAACATTAAAAATCATTTTGTGGTGAGTTTGATAAACTTAGTCCAAAAGGAAAGAAATATATATTATAAGTTACTTTAAAAAACGCTCCAAAGGTATTGATTTTCATTTATTAATTCGATTGATGTAAGTATTTTACTGTGTCCCTTGTTCTCACCCACAAAGCTATCACCTCTGCTGTCCTCCCTATTTCCCCCCTTCTTTATTTCACGCATCCGCCCCCCTCCTCCCTCTCTCCCTCCTCCCGCAGCTCTCTTCCCCCGCTTGTTTCTATTCACGTGCCTCTCCTTCTTCTTATTTTGCAAGTCCCGTCCTTTCCGGAGCGTGCTTCACGATTTCCCCCAAGAAATGAATTTTCGCTAGTCCAAATGGGAAGTTGTGAATCCCAAAAAATCCTATAGAGAATCTAAACTTCAAATTTGTAAGAGTGACAATAAAAGGTGTACGTAAAGTATTCTTGATCGCTTGCGGCTTCTGTTTTTCTTGGTCTCCTCCCTCATTTGCTTCCCCTCATCTCTGTCCCCGCTGCCTTCTCGCGCCCCCGTACCGCGCTGCCTCGTTTCCCCCGGCTGCCCGCGACCTCCTTCCGCGTCCCTGCCACCCTCTTCCCCGTCCTGTGCTCTCGTTCCCTTTTCTCCCTTCCGCTGTCCACATCTCTTTTTTCCTTGCCTGTGTTTCTTAAAGTTAAACATAATCATATTGTTCAATAAAAAAGATGACCAAACCGATTGGTTTGCAAAAGGTTTTACCCCGTCCAACGAATCATGTACACACACTATGATAAAAAAATTTCAACCATTTGTGGAATTGTTACAGTTCATACTAAAGTAGACAGGAAGAAGGGTGACCTCATTACCTTTTCTCGGTCTTCTTCCTAATCTTACACTCTCTTCTTTTATACTCTACCTTCCCCCCTGCTGACTGTGGCCCACTGTTTTTCTCAGGGCTCCTTCCCCGCAGACGCACGGCCCTCTCCATGAGCCCACCCTTTTCCGTTATCTATGTGTTTCCCTGGTTTCCCCTCCCCATGCCCCTTTTCCCGTTCGCACCGATAATTTATCGCCTAACGCAATTGTTCAAGGAAGTGGCACATCTAAGATTTCTAGCCGGTGATGTTATTTTTTTTGATTTCACACACACTATCGAATTAAGACCACTTTACGCTATTATGACCAATTATTAGATGAACCTTTTTTGGTAATTTTTTTTTGTCTCGCTTTACTTCTTTTCGATATTAACTGCACTGTCTGGAAGTAATTTGAAGTATGTGAAAGCTGTCAAGTGATAGCTATCAAAATCATTTGATATGAAAGATTTGGGTGAAACAGACTACATATTGGGTGTTACGATCCAAAGAAAACACTCCAAGAAATTTTATATTTTATCTCAAGAAAATTATATTAAGAAAATATTGAAATATTTTCAAATTTATAGTTGCAAACCCATGGATACAACTGTAGCAAGGGTTGAAACTTCAAGTCTTGAATGTGGTCGCAAAAACAGAATAAAAAGAAAGACAACATGTCTCGAGTTCTCTTTATTCTATTGTTGTCGGATTAGTGTTGATAATATGCTATGGATTTGTACTTGCCGGCCAGACATTTTTTTCATTTATATTCGTGCTATTTTTATCAATTCTCCATTCACTCTTATTAACATCTTCCTTCCCACGTCATTGCCCTCTCTCATCGTTCTAATACCTGTTCAACTTGCAGCTATCAACCTCAATCATGCCCCATTTTTTCCCTACGTTTTCCTTCTTACTTTCTTCCTCCCGATTGTATCGCACAGCTTTCATTTTACTGGTGATCTAGATGATAAAAATCAACATCCCTGATTTTGCTTTTCTTACTAAATTGTGGTACATTTCATATGAAAATCAAGTAATACCTTTCACCACACGTCTTTCAACCCAAAACCTGCTCGCCGTGTCACACAATCTATTCGTTCTTTCCTTTTTCAATTGTTTCTTCCTCCACTTCTTTTTTTTTTGTAGTCCACGCCTGTATTGTCAATAATTCTAAGGGTCCAATGATTCTATATTAGGATAAGTCCAATCGACTATCTCTTACATAAAGGATCCAGAAATATCATAGAAGATCAAACTCATTGACATCACGTATAGCTTTGTATAGACTTATTTTATTTGATAAATTTTTTTACAATAACCTTGTCATCGACTTTGACATCCGTCTTTTATCTTTTAAAAAGCCATATCTAGAGACTGTTTGAAAACATGCTAAGACTCTATGTTGCATATAGTATGAATGGATCTTTTCAATATTTTAAACTAACTTGATTTTAATATTTCTCTTCAATATAAAACTCTTTGAATTTAATGTTCAAGAAAATTTTTTGTTCCCTTTCATAAGTAGTTTAAAGCTATCTATATTTCGCTGACCTCAGTTGGCACTCTCTATTCCTCTCGTCGAGACAGGGACCGTGCGTCTCCCACATCTCCCGCTTGAACAGGGAGTTCCACTTATTGGCTTAACTGTGAAGATATAGTCTCACCTCCATTTTTGGTCTTGTTTTAATGTCCAGACAGAATTTTTTCTCTAAGAATAGAGCCTAAGGATCACTGAATAGCGAAACTAAGGTAAGACATTTTGAGGTGTTTAGACCAAGGTTTTTACGATGTTAAATAATCAAAAGAATGAGAAGCATACACCAATTTAAGGTGTAAATATCGTAGCACGTGTTCCATAGCACGTGTGTGTAGCGATCAGTAGGTCAATGAAAGAATATTATATGCTTCTTCATTGTGTGAGACCTAGGAAAGTTAAATCAACTTTTCAATGAAATGTCATTTGACCTTTTGTTGTTTCTTGAAGTTTCAATCGGTGTTGCTACTTTAGCATGTTACTAATATTCATGATCGATTTGATAATGCAGTACATGTCTAGGAAAACAGTTGATATGGAACAGATATATTCAAGCAGAAAGGAAAGATGATTAGATGAGTAATTCAACTTGTATACATAAGTCGACTATCACACTCAAGTGTAATTGTTTGTATAAAGTTAAACATGAACTCGAGTCCACCTCTTTAAGAGGTTGAGGGATCGAATAAGTAACTGCTAAAGTAGTGAATGACGTCTGGGGTATCGTGAGTAATAGTGTCCTTTAGTAGTAGTGAATTCTTTCTACATGTTATTGAATTCATATATAGGGCTTGTAAAACCTTAAAGATAAGTTCTTCATGCTAACAAGTTGCACGAACTATTTTTCATATGAATTGTGTATCTGATTGATATAATGTTGACTTGGTTCTTGTCCACCATGTGCAAAATAGAAGATGTAAGTTTTGGGTCATGGGTCGTCCATGTGGACCGACCCGATCTGTTTTATGTCTTATCCAAATAAGTAATTGATTAATTAGGTTTAGATAAATCCTTTTAAAAGGATAAGGCAGAACAGTTACTTTTGTAATTGTTCCAGCCTCCTCCTTAGCAAGACCTCCTATGGAGTATTTTTCGTAAGGCACTGTGAAACAGTGAAAAAAAAGAAGAGGAAAATGTGTAAAACAGAAAGCGGAAAATCAAGTGATCAGTCAAGAAACAAAGAATTGAGTTTCTTATACAAATTCATCAATACACAAAGCAGACTTTTAATTTGTGAACACAGATCTTTGTTTCCTAGTGATTTATAGACGCACTTGAGCGCCAATATGTCAAAGAAGCAGATTGACGACTCGCTGCGAATTACAAGGTACACATCTCGTTGTTAATTAACCTTAACAATCATTCATCCTTGTTGATCAAACTTAGGCTTCTTTGAGATTTTCACATGTTGGAGTGTATTACCATTTTCGGGAAGTATTTGTATGTAGAAACATTTAGAGCTTCAAGTGTTTCTTGTTCTTTCGCGACACACTTGATTTTCATGTTCCATATTTTATACGTATTATCGATAAGCTTATCACCTTTATTATGCTCGGTAACAATATTTTTTGCAGCAGCTGACATACTAATTTAAACAAGTGTAAAGTAAAATGAGATAAGTATGTACATAATTGTGGCCAAAATTCATATCTATTCAACCTATATAATAGGAGAAGAAAAGTGACACGTGTCAGCATCATAAAATTTATAGTTTAATTTTTTAATAATTTAATTTGTATAGTTTTTTTTTTTCAATTTAAATTTTAAAATGTTAAAAAAAAGTAAATTACACGTATCGTTTCTAGAATTAGAAATAAAATGTTTCAGTTTTTTTAACTTAAAAAATTCCAAGTAGTTACAACTAAATTTCCATCAAATTTATCTAAGAGATAAGTTTGAGTTTATTTTAAATTAAACGAAAATATTATTGTAACTAATTCATGCAAAATATAAGGAAAACAAGCAGAAGATAAATACCACACTATTATTAACTTTCTCATCCACATCCATTTCTCCACAATCCTCTTCTTCTGGTAAACTAGAAACTTAATTTTCATGTCAAATTGAGGAAACTACTGTGTTATTATGAAAAAGAAGGTTAATCGTATATTTTTTTCATAATATTATCGTTTTTATGTAATATTTTTTATTTATATTAATTCAAAATTTTGAATTTATTATACACTAGTTTTAAAAATTGAATATATTGTCTAATTTGTTTTGAAATTTTAATTTTCTTCTCAATTTGAAATTTTTTCTTGACAATGTTATCTGCTTTTTTGTTTTGGATTTAATATTTACTGGCAATTTTAATCCACATTAAAGTGTAATAATTATATCCTAACAAGAAAATAAATAACTTTTCAGTTTTGCATTTATTTTCTTTTAAGAAATAGTCATTTTTAGATTTGTGACGAAATGTCAAATAGCTTAATTAACAAATTTATTTGAACTATAAATAAAATAATAAATGAAAAAGTTAGTAAAAATATCATTGTAAAAAAACAATCGAACAAAGAGAAAAATAATAATGTATAAAGAAATCTAGATAATATCATATAACTTAATTATTAATACTTAAAGTCAAGAATCTAAAAAAAAAATTCATAATTCAAATTATTTTAATTTAATCAAAACTTAAAAAAAAATTAATATAATAATCTTACAATTGAACTTTATAGTAACATTGTTATGATTCTTAATAAAAATATAAATTATTATTATTAAAAATAATATTTCGAAAATCCTTTACAAAAATCTACATTTTGAATTCAAAATTTAATTAGTTTTAAAATATAATGATCCAAATTTAAAATGTTAATATAAATTATTTTGAAATAAAGTTAACTATCTTTTTAAAATTGTAAATTTCAAAAGAAATTAAATTTGTATTCTATGATCTATCTTTTATCTTCTATCTTACATTTGTAGAAAAGAGAATCTTAGGTTCGCCTACGTGGCGCCACCACAAATCAAAATTCTGTTTTAATTTATTTATTTATAAAAGTAATTTTCTCCTTTCATGAAAATTGTGACATTTATGAAAAATTGTGACTTTAATGAAGAGTTGCGACTTTTATGAAAAATTGTGACTTTTATGAAAAGTTGTGATTTTAATGAAGAGCTGCGACTTCTATGAAAAGTTGTAACTTTTGTGAAAGGTTGTGACCTTTCCAAAGGATTTCAACTTTTCCAAATAGTTGTAATCTTTGTGATAAGACACAATAAACATTTGTTCACACTACCTTTTGTTGTTTATAAATAAAGGGATTTTCTCTCAGTTTAAAACAAAAGGAAAAATCTAAACATGTTCATCTTCTTCAAAATTAAATATTTGTGCATGAGTGACTCACTAGCACCATTGCTTATGTTACCGATCCTGGTATGTATTTTACTGTCATTAATTAATGCTTATGTTATTAAGGATAAATGATTAGATGTAATAATTTTCATTTCCTTTACATAATTAATGTTTGTTACTAAGTAATCTTGTATGTAAGATAATATGGTATTTTAGTTTTAATGAATGATAGGTCTTAAAGTATTATTTTATAAATTATGTGATACTGAATTCCGCACTAAGCGCATTTAATTTTACTAGTATTTATTTAATAAGAGAAAAAAAGTGTCACGTGTCAGCACCACAACAAAAAAAAAATTATGAAATATTAAATTTCTCAAATCTAACATAACACATAACCTGACAATCACTAAAAAATTGTTTTAATGTTTAATATTTTTTTAAAAATTCAAATTTGAAAGTTAGATTTGAAGTTTATTCTTATTTGTTGATATATATTTAATTATTTAAAAATTCTGCAACTGAAAGTTAGTGTGGTAAAGTTAGTTACTGCAAAAATTTACCTATCTATAATCTATAAAATAGTAAAAGCATGAACAACTTTTTATTCATCCAAATAGATACTTTTTGTCAACCGCAGTCAAAGAATTTCAAGTTAAGAAAATTACTAATGTCATTTTTATAGTAACTTCATCAATACAATTTCAATGGAAAAGTCAAAAAATAATAATTTACCTATCATATATAGATAGATTAAATTAACATTTTGCATTTGAAACTCTTATAATGATAATGGAAAACAAATACGGATTGTGATAATGAACTTCTGGATGACTTTAAATTCTAATATCAATTGTTAGATTTTCAACCTCTACACCCTCTTCACATGAATTTGCCTGCATGCAATCTTTATACGAGTGTCAATTCTATTTTTTCATTGCATGGATGCAACATAAATAAGTTTCTAAAGAATCCAGTTATGGATGCGTCTTTCTGCATTATCTTTATATAAAGTGGTGGGTACTTTATCACATTCCAAATCACATTTCTCTCGAATTAGATGTATCATAGACCTTAACCACACACAATCTCTACTTGTTTCATGAATAGCTATTATTTCAACATGATTAGATGAAGTGGCTATGATGAACTGCTTTGTAGATCTCCAAGAGATGGCAGTCCCCCCCACATATAAACACATAGCCTGTTCGGATCGAGCTTTATGTGAATTAGATAAATATCTTGCATCAACATAACCAACAAGATTTGGGCTACAATTATTAGAATAAAATAAGTCTCATATCAGTGTCCCCTTGAAGTAATGATGTCGCAAATGTGTTTGATCCATCCAATGTCTCCTATAGGAGCAAAACTATACCCTTGCTAACAAGTTTAATGCAAAAGTTATATCAGGCTTGTAGTATTAGCAAGATCCTTAGTGCACAAATTGGGCACAAGATAGGTTTACTCTTCAGAACCAAGAATTTCTCATCCTTCTTGAGGTCAGAAATGGATCCTTATTCAGCAAGTTACGAACAACCATCGGAGTACTTAATGAATGCGCTTCATACATATAGAATCTTTTCAACACTTTTTCTGTGTAGACAGATTGATGAACAAAAATACCATTTATCAAATGCACAATTTGCAAACCAAGACATAATTTTGTCCTTCCTAGATCTTTCATCTCAAATTCGTTCTTTAAATAATCAAGCGTCTTTTGAAGCTCTATTGGAGTTCCAATAAAATTTATGTCATCAACATAAACAACAAGTACAACAAATTCCAATATTATTTTCTTTATAAGAACATTGACAAATTGCAATCATTTTGTATAACCTTCCCTTAATTAAATACTCACTCAGACTTTATACCAAATTTGCCCAGATTACCTTCAAACCGTATAATGATCTTTGCAATTTAAATGAATACATTTCTCGAGATTTTAAATTACATGATTTAGGCATCGCAAATTATTCAGGAATTTTCATGTATATCTCATTATCAAGTGATCTATAAAGGTAGGATGTAACCACATCCATCAAATGCATTTCATATTGCTCATGGTTTGTGAAACTAATGAGATAAAACAATGTTATTGCATGCATAACGAGTGAGTATGTCTCTTCATAATTGACGTCAGGCCTTTGAGAAAATCCTTGTGCCACAAGGCGTGCTTTATACCTTTGTATTTCATTTTTATCATTTTTTTTTCGCACAAAAATTTATTCGTAATATACAGGTTTAATACCATCATGTGTTTGAACTATAGGTTCCCCAAACGTTCACGCTTGCAAGTGAATTTAAACTCTGATTAAATTGCTTCTTGCCATTTTGGGCCACTCATTTCGTATTCGACATTCTATAACAGATTTGAGGTTTCATGAATCCTCATTGTCTTTGCATGATATTTGTTTGCAACAAACATTATATGCAAGACCTAATCAACCACTATTTTCTGATCGATTCATATTAGTTTTCAACATCTCTAAATTTATGGATATTTTCATTATTTCCTTAAGTTTCAAGTCATTGATTCTTTCATGAAAACAAAAAAAAATTTATTTAACACTTATTCCAATTTTGAAACTTCCATATGAGATTCTTTTCATAGTGTCTCTTGGACATTATCTTTCTTTTTTCTAGCATTTTTGATCTTTAAGAACCCAATGGTCTACACACTTTAGGTGTGCTTTTGACTCATTATCCCTATGACACTAGTGGATGGTCCCTTTAGGGGACATCAATCGAATTGGGACATTTTTTGCGCAATATGTGATTTAGTATCTTTTTCAAATCTGTAAATGCGTCTGGCATTTGATTTGGTCAATTTTCTGCAGATGCATAATCTTTTGTACTTCTTGTTTCGCAGTAGAAGAATATGGATCAATATGTGGACAATGGAATAATTACATTTCACAAAATTTCTCATTTTATTCTCACTATTCTCTCTTCTCTCCCCCTAATTTTGGACAACTGTCTCAATCAACACTGACAATATACAAAACAAGCAGTAAACATGTCTCCAGTCAAGGATTCAAATAGCGAATAATGGAGGGTGGATTCAACCCCCTATATATTCCTAACCTTCTTTTGAGGGCCCATCTTAGTGCGATTTGGTGGTGCCACAGGCACATGTGCAGCACATTCAAAAATTCTTAGATGGGATATTATTAGGTTCTCGACTCATAATTGGCAATTGTAGAAACCTTATGATACTTGTCGGTCTATATAAAGTTACAGGCATGCCAAAATTGCATTCCCCCAAGAATTATGCAACTTATTTTCATAACATGGTCTTGAATATTAATGTAAACGTTTTAAGTAATACTCAGCCAGACCTCTGATTATGACATGACGCAATGGAGTGTTTCAACTCTTATCCCAATTGCGACACCTATAATGATAAATGATTGGGATGAAAAAACTCTGCACATTATCAAGATTTAATGAACTAATCTGAATATCGAAAGTGTGCCCTTAACCTTTTTTATCTGTGCCAATAATTGTACAAATGCCAAGTTACGATGATGACAATAGGTGCACACATGAGACCATCTAGAAGAAGCATCTATTAAATAATAACTTCTAATAACCTAGTAGGTGGGTGAATAGGTCCTCAATTATTCCCATGTATACGTTTCCAAGAACGCAAGGGACTCAATCTTAACTTTCGTGGGTGATGGTCTCACAATTACTCTTGCCTTCATAACAAGCAGTACCCCCCCCCCCCTGAAGAAATTCACCATTTAAAAGAACGTTTCTAGAGTATTTTAATGATGTCCATTCGAAGTTTTCTATAATTCGTCTATCATTATTGACCATGATGTCTAGACGATCATAGCCTAAATACAAATTGCTTGGAATCCAGGTACACTTCTTATTTACTAAAAATGTGCCCTCAATTGCAAGAATTTTTGTTCATACAGCCAAAAGATAAGGCAGGAAACTTTTTTATAACCATTCTGCCAGAAAAAATTCTTGGTGTACCAAGATATTCAAAGATTTATTTCTCCATCGATTGGACATGATCACCATTTTCACGGATATCTTAAAATTCATGAATGTCCCGACCCAAAACGGTCGCGAGTGTCACCCACACTTTATCCTACGGATGTGAGCGGAACCACCATTCTAAACCCAACGTTCAACCATAATAACATAATATATGTCGGAAGACTTAAAAACTCATTAATTAAATCAATTAACTAGCTTCTTAATTTATCAATCATTATCCCCAAAATCTGAAGTCATCACCACAATAACATCTATCCTCCAATTATTAATCTAAGAGTATCTAAGAAGCTAAAATAAGTAAAAAGCTAGTCCGGCCGGAACTTCAAGGCATCAGACTGAAGAAGATGATGCAGTCCCAGCTAGAAAACATTAGCTCACCCGGGGGGGCGTTAGGTGTAGGGGAAAAGGGAAGTGGATGGATGGTGGTAGGGAAGAATGTGGGTGGTAGGTTTGTGAGGGGAGAGTGGGTAGATTGGCGGAAATTGAAAAGTGAGATCCGACGTGATAAGACTGTCTCGAGTGCGGTTGAATTAAGACGATGGTCGTTTGCTGCACTCCACAAATACAAAGAAAAACCATTCAAGTAGGGGTCATCACAAACATCGGATACTGATAGGGTATCATCGCCAACTCTGCATAGAAAAATAGTAATATACCAGTTAATATCATAAATCAACTACAATACGCAACATTAGCAACAAACAGTACGGTAGTCATTATAAAGTACGCCAAGTACACTCATGAGGGCTCAAGCCTCAATACCATACCCATTTGGGAATATGTTTTCATTACTTTGAGACTATATCATATTTCAAGATCTTCTCTTTCTATCCTATTGTCGCACTTGACACTCCGATCGCTCATCATACTATCCTGTTGTCGGACGTGACACCCGATCCTCATCATACTATCCTGGTGTCGGAACGTGACACCCAATCACTATTCTATCCTGTTGCCCGGAACGTGAGACTCCGATCCATATACTATCCTGTGCAGGAACGTACACTCCGATCCATAATACTTCCTGGTGTCGGAACGTGATACTCCGATCCATATACTATCCTGGGCCGGAACGTGACACCCGTCCATATACTATCCTGGTGCCTGAACTTGACACCCGAATCCATATACTATCAATTTGCCGGAACGTGACACCCGATCCCTAATCTCACTTTCTTTAGTTCATCAAGCCTTCTTTTATACAAGGCATCATCATTAACAAGTACATTTAGGGATTTAAGATTCAACAGCCTCATCATGCTAGTTTCATCACAATTATATGTATAAACAAATCATGCATACACACAATTAAGCATATAGAGGGTTTCAATCCTACCCAATACATATCAGTCGCTTTAAGAGTTTACTATGAAATAACATAACTTAACCTACCTCCACCGAGAATCACGATCAACAAGCTATCTTCCAAAGCTGCGTTCCTTCTTCCTCTCTCGATCGATCGTTTTCTCCCACTCTTTGTTTCTTTCTATTTTTCTATTCAACCCCTTTTTCTTTACCCTAATTAGCATATATTAAGTATAAAAGATGTCAAATACCCCACTACTTGTTTCAAGGTTCTCCTTTTAACCCCCCAAGTAATTAAATTATTACATTAAACCACTAACTTTAATAATTATAAGTGAGGAATAGTCCCAAACCGCCCTTTTAAAATTGTGACAGGAACTCTGACCGTCAGGGTCACGCAGCCTGTACGGCCCGTTGTGCCGCGACGGTCCTCGTGCTGCTGCTTCGGTCACCAAGTTCAGAGACTCCAATTCACTAAAGAGTCGGTGTACGGCCCGTCATGCCTGAGACGGTGACGTTCAGAGGAGTCGATCCAGTACCCAATTTCTAAATTCTACGTGTTTTGGAAGAGACCCCCTCGATGGTCCTCGTGCTTATACGGTCTGTCGTAGATCCGTCGACTTCAGCCATTTTTTTCCTACTAAAATATGCTCTCAAAATGACTAACAGTCGTAAATATATACCCGTTACCCATCGTTCGTCCTCGAACGATCATAAAAGAAAAACAAGGGAAAAGAAGTACCTGAATCTGTAAACGGTGTGGGTATCTTTCTTGTCATATCAGCCTCCTTCTCCAAGTTTGACTCTTCAAACTGGTCTATTCTTCATTGAACTTTGATGATGCATCTCCCTTGATCTCAACTTGCGAATTTCTCTATCTAGAATGTAAAACGGCTCCTCCTCATAGTTAAATTTTCATCAAGCAGAACTATCCCCCGATGATGTCGTTTCCATCCCCATGGTATGCTTTTTCGCCTAGACACAGGTTGAAATACTGGATGGCACTCATGACCAGCCCTGGAGCAAGGCTAATTCATAAGCCCCCTCCCCTACTAGTTCTTAAGTACTTCAAATGTCCACTAATACCTTGGGCTTAGCTTACCTCTTTTACCAAACCGCATCAACTCCCTTTCATGGGCCGAAACCTTCATCAAGACTTGCTCACCCTCATGAACTCCAAGTCCCTAACGCTTGCGCTCTGCGCATACTCCTTTTTGCCTACTTTGAGCCGCTAAAAGTTCTTGAAATAATTTCACCTTCTCTAATGAATCCCTCAAAAGGTCAGTACCCCAAGGTCTAACCTCGAATGTCATCAAACCAACCAATGGTAAGACCTACATCTCCCCCATACAATGCTTCGAAAGTAGCCATATCAATGCTTGAGTGATAGCTATTATTGTATGAAAACTCTGCTACGGGTGAAGAAGTTTCCCAAGGAACCACCGAATTCTATCACACATGCAAGAAGCATATCTTCCAATACTTGAACTCGTTCCGCTCAACTGTCCATCGGGCAGTAAAGGGGGGGGAGCAGAGTGGGGGCGAGGATGGGGTGGTTGGTTTTTGCGTTGGAGTGATGGAAGGGTTGTGCTCTAGCGGGAGACAGGGTGTGGATTGGGGGGTTGTGGGGTGCGTGTTGAATGGTTGGGGGTAAGAGGGGGGGTTGGAAATGGGTTGAGGAGGAGGATGTGCGACGGGTATGGTGGATGTTGGTGGGTGGTTGTATGGGTTATTATTTAGGGAGGGGTGGGGTGGGGAGTTGAGGATGGGCGAAGTTGTGTGGGTAAAGTGGGAGGTTTGGCGAGGTTCTTGGTTTGGAGTTGTAGACGTGTTTGTAAGGTGTGGGCGGGGTGCTTTTAGAGAAGGGATGGTTAAGATGGGAGGGGTGATTGGGTGGAGGAGGTAGGTTAGGTATGGGTGGCGGATGGGGTGGGTGTGGGTTCTTGTTGGGTAGATGTATGTTGGGGGTGGAGATGAAGGGAGATGTGGGTGTCGAATTGATGGTGTCAATGCATTACTAAGGTCCAACCTATTACCTAATCCGCATGAATGTTCGCCAAACTTAGAAGTACACTGCGTACCTCTATCTATATTCTGAAAAGTTGACTTCCATGTAATCGAACAATTTCTTAGAGTGTAGAGTCTGGCTTAACTTCTCGGCTTGTAAGTCACGCTTAACCGGAATTAAGTGAGCACTTAGCCATCTTCCACAATTACCCAAATAGAATCAAACTTGTCCCAATGTTTGGAATACCACCACGAATTCCATTGCAATTCTCTCCCACTTCCCTTCAGGAATGGGCAATTCTCTGAGTGTTCCTCCGTACCTCCTGGTGTTCATACTTTACTTGCTGACAGTTGGACATTTGGCAACAAATCAACAATGTCCGCGCTTCATCTACTCCACAAAAGTGCTGCTTAGGTCACGGTACATCCTTGGTTTGCACCATGATGTATAGAAGATCCGGACTAGACCTCCTGTAAGAAAGAGTCTGGGATCAAATATCAACACGCGGGCACACATACCCTTCCCTTAATTCTAATAAAACCTTCCCATCCATTATCGCTTCTTTAGCCTCTCCTCGCAACACATATCCCGAATTCGGCGTAGTTTCTCATCATCAAAACGTTTTCCCTTGATCTGGTCAAGAAAAGAAGATCTCGCCTCCACACTGGCCAACAATCCTCTCTTCCATTACTTCTACCTCATAAAGTCATTAGCCAGAGTCTGAACCTCTCTAGACAAGGGCGTCTAGAAACTTGTAATGGGCTAAACTACCATGCTCCCTGCTTTCTACTTAAGGCGTCTGCCACAACATTAGCCTTTCCTGGTGATACAAGAGGTAATCATAATCCGTCAGTCGTTCCATCCACCTCCTCTGTCTCAACTTCAAATCTTCTGAGTAAAGACATACCTGTAGGCTACATGATCCGTATAACCTTCACACTTAACCCCATATAAGATAGTGTCTCCATTGCTTTAAGCAAACACACTGCAGCCAATTCTAAATCATTGGTCGGATAGTTACGTCATGCACCTTAATTGCCTCGACATAGTAATTACATTCTTCTCTTGCATTAGCACTGCACCCAAACCAGAATAGGAATCATCACAATAACAATGAAGTTTTGTTACCCTCTAGCGGGCAAGGTAAGGCTATGCAGTAGTCAAGCAAGGTCTTGATTTTCCGAAAGCTTTCCTTCACATTCATCCGACATACACTGAACATTCGCGTAGTCAAGTTCGTCAGTTGGAGGCAATAGAAGAGATCCCTTGACAAATGACGGTAGTAGCTGGCTAAACAACAAAGCTCCTTATTTCTGCACATTAGTAGGGTCTTATTACCCAATTTCCTCACTGTTTCAATCATTAGAAGGATCCACCATCAATCCATCGTTAGAAACCACGTGCCCCAAAAGGACTCTGAATCTAGCACAAACTCACACTTGGAGAAATTTGGCATAAGCCTTTTCCCCTTAATACTTCCAACACGATTCTCAAATGCTTCCTCATGTCCTTCTATCTTGGAGTATACAGTATATCATCAAACTACGATCACAAAGAGACTCCATATATGGCTTAAAATCCCGTTCATCAGCTCATGAAATCAGCAGGGGCATTCGTAAGCCAATAAGACTTACTAAGAAGTTTGCTCAAATGCCCTACCTGGTCCGAAAAGCAGTCCTTGGGCACCATCCTTTACCCGTCTTTTCACAATTTGATGATACCAGATCTCAACTCAATTTTTGGAAGGCACAAGCACCTTGTAACTGATCGACAAATATCATGCGGGAATAGGGTACTTGTTCTTAACATTACTTTGTTCAATTGCCGGTATTCTAGTGCACATCCGAAAACTCCCACCCTTCTTTCTTTCACAATAACACCGAAGCACCCCAGGGGAATGGCACTTGGTCTAATGAAACCTTTCTTAACAACTTTTGAAGTTGGGCCTTAAATCCCTTAACTCTGTTGGAGGCCATTCTATAAGGAGGGGATGGAAATGAGGAGTACCCGGCTCCAGATCAATTCCAAAAGTCAAATATCTCTATCCGGTGTCTACCAGGAAGGTTGCAGGAAACACATCCAAAAACTCACGGACTACCGGAACCGACTCAATTGAAGTACTTTGGGGTAGTACCATCCCGGAGGTGTGTCTCCGAGAAAGCTAGCCCCTTTACTAACCATTCTCTAGCACGAAGAAAGGAGGATGATAGAACTGGAGTGGAGTGTAGTCACCCTCCCACACTAACGATCTTTCCCAGGCTTGGCCAGTACAAGTTTAGCATTGCAATCTAAGATTGCTGAATTGGAGAAAGCCAAGTCAACCCAGAATTACATCGAAATCAACCCTTCTAATATAACCAAATCTACAGGTATTGCTCCCCACGAAAGTTACAAGACCAGACCTATTAAACCTTTCACTATCACAGACTCACCCACCGGATTAGAAACACGAACAGGCATGTCAAGCCATTCACAATGTAATTAAGACCTGTAGCAAATGAGGAAGATACAATGAAAATGTAGAGCCATGGATCAAATGTACAGAGCCATGCAATCACAAACCAAAAGATTACTGTTTGATAACAACATCTTATGTCCTCCCGCTTTCGACCGCCCCGGGAAAGCGTAACAGGTGGCCCTATCACCTGTCTGCCCATTTCCCTACCATGTGTTTTTTTGTAAAAGTAGCTCCAGTTTTGCCCGTCACCCCGGACGTGTGGTGAACAAGCCATTACCTCGGCCCACGCCCTCTGAATGACGGCCTCTTCCAGGACACCTCTACCTCTGACTATTTAAAGGGTCTTAACCTCTGTTTTGACAATACCGCTTGATATGCCCAGTCCTCCCCACATCCCTAACACTCTCTGGATTCAAGCATGGTCCTCTGTGAAATGACGAGTCTGGGGATAACCTCCAAACTCAGAGAAGTGTTGACCTGGTCTGCGGTGGACCCCCAACTACAGTCGGTCAGTAGACTGAATAGGTCTGGCTGGATAACCTCCTGAACCCTGCCCTTTAGATTAAGAAACCGATTAAACTCACCTCCCTTACGAAACCTTTTAGATTGTCGATTGAAAGAGGTGAAGTCATCTGGCTTCACGCCCTGCTAACCTCGATCACGAATCTACCGCATCTTGAAAGGATTTTTCGCTGTATCGCTACCTGTGAAGGCTGAATCGTAAATCTGACCCCAACCCCTTCATAAAACGGCAAATCCTCTTGTGGATGAAACAAAACTGGGTGGCATCCGTGTATAATTCACGGAACGTAGCTCATCCAGTCACCGACATCTTGCCTTGCTCTAGGATCAAGAATCATCTCTCTCCGATCCCTCAAGGGTCCTGGGGATATACTTCTCCATAATACACGAGAATGACTTCCAAGTCATAGTTGTGGCCTTGTGCGGGTTGACACTACCTGTGCCCCGCACCACATTTTGGCATTCCCTGAACTGGCGGTTCCAACTCAACGCCAATCTTCCACTATGTCCATTTTATGTAGTAACTCATACAATCAATCCAGAAATCGTAGGCTCTCAGATTCAGCACCCTTGAATACTGGAAGGTTTAATTTCAAGAACTTACTGAAAGTTCATGCTGATCACTTGCCTATCATGGCCCCTGTAAGTCATCCGAGGAAACGTGCCTATTTTCCAAGAGGCATCCCCATGTGGGGAAGCCTAGCAGTCTGCTGTTTACTCCGGAACCTGAGGTTGCTGGTGCAGAAAACACTGGAGGTTGTCTGTCCCTGATCAGATAACCCGCTAAGATAGAACGAACCTGTATTAACATCTCTGGGTTATGTTGTGGTGGTTTTTTTAAATTCCTCATTCTGCCTGCGCCACTTTCACCCTTCCTCACCTCTCTTACTACTTCTCCCATGTCGGTGGAGGATCACCGCCCTAGTATCAAAAAACCGTGGGGGGTAATGGTCATGTGCTTGTCCCTCTTCTCTTAAGGACGTTCTCCCATCGACCTCTACCCGGCCCCTTGCCACTGCTCCTCTTCGAGCCTACAGCCCCAGTTGCTGGCTCGACGCATGCTTTCTTTGCCGGTGGCTGGTGTTGGCGCATTTGTTGCTCTAGTTCTCACCATCTGCGAAATAGAATGAAGATTGTCAATACCAATTGTATCCACCTAGAACCAATTGGATCCAGTAATAACACGAAAGAAAGAAAGAAGACATTTTCCTAAGCCTATAGACTCTCAAAGAAAGTAAAGGCGTCCCCTACCGTCCTTAAGACTCTACTTAGACTCGTTCTTGTGGGATGAGACCAACGAACCTAATGCTCTGATACCAAGTTTGTCACGACCCAAACGGGTCGCGGTGGCACCCACACTTAGCCTCTATTGAGGCGAACCAACCAATCTAAACCCCAACAGTTCAACCAAAATACATAATATAATGCGGAAGACTTAAAATCATTATAAAACGATTAACTAGCTTCTATTTTATCATCATTATCCCCAAATCTGGAAGTCTCACCACAAGACATCTATCCTCAAATTATATCTAAGAGTTTCTAAGAAGTTAAAATAAGTAAAAAGCTAGTCCTGCGAACTCAAGGCATCCAAGACATGAAGAATATGATCAAGTCCAAGCTAGAAGCATTAGCTCACCCTGAGATCCGACGTGATAGACTGGCTAGAGTTGCGTTTGGTTGAAGACGATGGTACTTTTTCTGCACTCCACAATAACAAAGAAAAACAATTCAAGTAGGGGTCAGTACAAAACACGTACTGATTAGTATCATCGCCACCTCAGACTAGAGAACATTAATACCCTTTTCATACATAAATCACTACATCTCACTGTACAACAACAGTACTGTAGTCATTAATAAAGTACGCCAGTCCTCATTTAGGCTCAAGCCTCAATACCATACCCATTTGGGAAATAGGTCGTTACATTTGAGAATATTATCATATGTCAAAGATTCATCTCTTTCTATCCTGGTGTCGAACGTGTGACCTCCGATCCTCTCATACTATCCTGGTGCATAAACGTGGACCCTCCGATCCTCTCATACTACCTGGTGTCGGAACGTTGACCCCCGATCCCTAGTCTATCCTGGTGCATGTGACACTCCATCCATATACTATCCTGGTGCCGGAACGGACACTCCGATCCCATATAACTGATCCTGGTCCGGAACGTGATACTCTGATCCATTACTATCCTGTTCCGGACGTGACACTCCGATCCATATATATCCTGTGCCTGGAACGTGACACCCGATGGCCATATATTCCTGGTGCCGAAACGTGATAACCCCGATCCTTAATCTCAGTACTTTAGTTCATCAAGCCTTCGTTTAATACCAAGGCATCATCATTACAAAGTAAATTTTAGGATTTTAAGATTCAACCAGCCTCATCATGCTAGTTTCATCACATATCATATAAACACATCATTCAGACCACAATTAACATATAAGGGTTTTACACACTACCCAATACATCCATTCGCTATAAGAGTTTACTAGAAATAGCATAAATCTATACCTACCTCCACCGAAGAACGCGATCCACAAGCTTATCTTCCCAAAGCTGCGGTTCTTCCTCTCTCTGATCGATCGGTGGTTCCTTCTCTTTGTTCTTTCTATTTTTCTTATTCAAACCCTTTTTCTTTTACTAATTAGCATATAATTAAGTATAAAAGATAATAAAATACCCCACTACTTGTTTCAAGGTTTCCCTTTCCACCCCCAAGTAATTAAATTATTAACATTAAACCAATAACTTTTATAATTATAAGTAGGAATGTCCAAAACGCCCCTTACAATATTGACAACAATTTCGACCCAGTCAGGGTCACGCAGCCTGTGCGTCCTGTCCGGCCTGCGACGGTCCGTCCTGCTGCTTCCGTCACAACGTTCAGAGACTCCAGTTCATTAAAGAGTCTGTGAGGCCCGTCATCCTTAGACGTCCGTCCTTCCACCCCGTCGTGAACGTTCAGAAGTTCGCTCTCAGTACCCAATTTCTAAATTCTAAATGTTTTGGAACGATACCCCCTCGACGGTCCGTCGTGCTTTACGGTCTGTCGTGGGATCCGGTTCGACTCAGGCCATGTTTTCACAAATAAATCTGCTGCTCAAAACGACTAAACAGGTCGTTGCAATAAGTTTCTCTAAAGATTTGGAGAAAACATACATGTAGTAATTATGATTTGGTCCCTTGGTAAAATTAAAATTTTCTTCCAAAGCCTTCATAATTTTAGTACTACCAAATTATAGTAGCATTGATTTTACCCATTCTTAAATGAGAAAAACTTTTTTATTTTTGAATCTAGTATGTTGTACCAGAATCATCAAACAATATCTTCATATTTTCGATAATATGTTCTTAAAATTATTCATATTTCACAGAAATGACATCCAAAAATAAATATATATTAAATATAGTGTTGTCAAAAGGGTACATATATTCAAAGGAAAAATTAATCAATTAAATATTAGCAATGGAGCCTATTTATTGTTTTCTCTAAGGTCGAAAACCAGCTTTTCGGAAAAAACCTAAAATAATATTTAAATCCTAGTTAATACCAGACTTTTAGTTAAGAACAGACTTTTTTTAATATAGATCAAATAAAGACCTAATATATACAAACACATGATAATGCTAGTTAATATCAAAAATTTTATGTTTTCAACATTAATCAAGTTAAAGACGTAATATATACAACACGTAAAAGTTAGTATTTGAACTAACTCTATCATAGTGATCATATAAATAATTATGAAAAATATAATATTATGAATTAAGATTAAGGAAGACTAATGAACTATATAAATATGACTAAACTAATTTAAAATCCTCAATACTAATGCAAACAACTATCACTTACATGAAATTTTAATAAATACTACAAAAAAATGCACTCTTCCTGTCTAGACCATCACCAATTAATTGTCTATCTTTCGTTCAGATGTGCGCAGAACGCTGCTACATCCCATTGCGTGTTTGTAACTTGATTTCAGAGATAAAATTTTGTCTCAGGGAATTTTCTCTTTCTTCTTTAGTGATTCTTGATAACACTCAACCAAGTGGTTTGGGAGTACTCGACAATCACGTGCATAAAGACCTTTTCCCCATATTCGAAAAAACAACCCTTCCCTAGTTGCTTCCTGTTTTCTCATCCTTTCTTTTTATTTTTTTATTTGATGATGATGAATACCATGAATAGAATTACTTCTTGACCATAAGTACGACCACGACCGAAAAAAAAAGAAGTAAGCTCCACGTCCCGACCACATTAGAATCACGACCTTTTCCACGCCTAGCATGGTGACGTACGCCTCATTCACTTCAGGAGTTGTTCATATCCAGTAGGTCGATTTTCATTATTTTTCAATAATAATCATTATTTCACTCGGCCTAGAAGATGAGAAATTAGTTCAGAAATACTTTCTGAAACTTTTCTCTCATATTGTTTACTGCAAGCACATTCGAGGCATGAAAGTGGAGAACGTCTTTTCCATCATATCAATCGTCACTACCCGTTTCCCCATATAATTTTCATTGGAGAAGTGATTCTTAACATGAACGAATGTACTCATTTATAGACTTTAAGTCTTGTATCTTAGATGCATCCATCATATCGTGTCTTGGATGTATGCCTCTTCAAGTGGTCAAATCTTTCTTTTATGTTTTTTCCACAAAACAAGTGGATTCTCGATTTTCAGATCTCGTCACGATTTATGACGCAAGAATATCATTGCCGTGCACAGTTTTTTGATTGATGTCTTATTTTCTCTTTAAAAGTCTCCAAGCCCATTGCATCACGGGGATTTCAGCATGTAACCGCTGATAGGTGTTTTCCTGCTCGAACTTTGGAAGGGCAAGTGAAACCCTAGTTTCTTGTACGATGACCATTAAAATTAAAAACAAAAGAATAAATAATATCCTTTTATTAAGTCTTCAATCTAACCTTCACTTTTAAAAATTAAGTCCTCTTGCTGATAACTGTTTATAAAACTAAAGAATAAGAAAACTAAACTAGAGAGAAAAGAAGAGAAGACTTGTTATTTCTCTCGAAGTATATTCAGGATTCATAGATCTTCTTTACAATGAAGGAAAATCCTTTATTTATAGGGAAAACTTAACTTTGTCCCCAAGTAGGATTTCTAACCATATCCTTAAAGGACTCCACATAATTAGACATTCATTATAACACAAATATGTTTATAACAAAATCTATATTTTTATTATTATAATTTTAAAAGCGTAAGAAATATTGGAGTTCTAAATATTTTTCTAAAGGTTGAAAATTTTACTTTTAGGATAAATACTTAAAGATAATGCTGCTGAAATTTAGGAATATCAAATTAATAATTTTTTCTTATGAAATACAATTTATTTTAAAAAATAAATTATTAAATAAATATAATATATTAATATAATTATAACAATACAATTTGGATAATAATAAATCTAATTGCAATCAATTAGTTTCCACTAAAACGGTTTTCCAAATTGCATTTTAAAATTTTAAATGGATAAATATAGACGCCGAAAAACAGTAATATAATCACGTTTATATTTCCTTTTAATTAATATAAATATATTTAATTGCAAATCAGTTAGTTTCCATTAAAACTGTTTTCTAATTTGAATTTAAAATGAATTAAATTTAAAAATATACAATTCTATTATGTATGTAATAGAATTAAATAATTTATACTATAATTTAATTATATTCATGTTAAGGTCATGTTTATGATTAACCTTTTGTATATCTCTATGTTACACTATAAATGAGGCATAAGAGTTCATATAGTATACACTTGAAGATTGGATGAATACTTGAAAGAAAGAAAGTTATTCATATTGTTCCTTTTGTCTTATATTTTTCTTGTCTTCATCTTGATATAATTCTTTTTTTCTTAAGTTTTACAACTCGTTATCAGTACAAGTTGCTCATTCTCCGTCAAGAATCAATGGTAGGTGACTTTTATGAATTATCTTAGTAATTTTTTTGATTACACTGTATACTTCATATCCTATATATTATTTGTACTAACAAAATTTTTTTAGTAGTTATTCTAAAATGATTAGTAAATTATACATAACAATGTTAAAAGGGACTATTAAAATGTTTGAATTTATTTTAACTTGGGACTTTTATATGATTCAACATATTGTTCTAATTAATTGATTTTGTTCATTTTACTTGTATATTAAGTCAAGTTCAAATTATATTTATGATTTTCGATAAAGAATTTTTTGGTAATGCATTTGGTATATTAAGGTATTGGTTTTGAGGGTAAGAAGGTAAATTTAGGTTTCACCGCACCAAGTGGATAGCATATCGAATTAAAGTCTTGGTGCACCATGATAATAAGAAGTTCGGTATAAGTCTCATTGATTTATGATCAAAGACATTTTTATACGGATAAGACATTGGCTTTAAGTCCTAATGCACTATAATTATGATATGATAATGACTAACATAATGTTTTATACTTTTGACTGAAAGTCATGAAATTTACCCAATTAATTTGCTCCATCCTTTTATGTGAATATGGTAGCAGTGTATTAATATGTCTAAAAAATGATATGGGTATGGTAAAATGTTAATGGTCATCATTGTGGTAATGAAAAGGAAGAACATTATGAGTACATTGTTTCTTAAGGTAGTCTTTCAAATGTGAAGGTAATTGTTAAAGATTTTTTTTATCTATCAAAGTGGTATGAGAAGTTGGACACATTATTGTAGGTACAACCCAATTTATAAAGTTTTTAAATCCTTCATTAAAATAAATGAATACAAAGTGATAGTACAATTGGTACATTTGACCTCTTAAAGTAATGTTGACGTGAGTCACATAATATCAAAACATGACAATGAATTTCTAATAAAAACTTATGGAACATGTATAAATGGTTATGGTCCATTTCTTGAAGAAAATGTGACTTGCGTTTGTATGGATAAGAACATGTTCATGTATTGTTGGATGAATGTCACATCTCACCTCCACAGGAGGTTTGAGAGATTGAAAGGAAATATTTTCACATAAATGGTCATTTTGGTCATATATATGCTTTGAGTACTACACAAATATTGTGGTATGTTTTATAATGAACTATTGGAGAACAAAAGATAGAAAAAAAAAATTATGTAAAGGTTGTGACCATGACCAAAATAAATGTTATTGTGTGGCAACACAAATTTGTCATTGGTTATCAAGAAATAAGTCTTGAATGTAATAATTTTAACCATGATAATAATAATAATTCTCCTTGAAGAAGATGGTCACAATAAGGAAGGAGTTGTGAAAATTGTGGTAGTACACAAAATTAATTAATAGTTTCGAAAGGGCTAATTTGTTACTATCTGGAGAACGAAATTATTCATAATATTGGGGTTGTTAGTAAGTCTCTAAAGAAACTTTTTATGTTTCGGAAAAATTGAAAACAAATATTATATTGAAACTAGGAAAAATGCATAAGTACCCCCTCAACCTATGCATAAAATCTGAGAGACAAACTTATACTATACTAAGGTTCTATTACCCCCTGAACTTATTTTATAAATAATTTTATTTCCCTTTTCGGCCTACGTGGCACTAGTTTGAAAAAAAATATCAACACACGCTGGGACCACAAGATAGTGTCACGTAGGACGAAAAGGGATAGAAAATTATTTATAAAATAAGTTCAGAGGGGTAATAGGACCTTAATATAGTATAAGTGTGTCTTTGAAATTTCGGACTTAGGTTGAGGGGATACTTGTGCATTATCCTTTGAGACTATAAATTATGGGAAGATTTAATATCTTCAAATTACTACAATCAAAGTAGATGATAAATATTTACATATAAGATTATCCATTTTTTCCCATTGTTTATTGTATTAAATTTAGGCATGATGATGGAATCACATGCAAAAGTAAACTAGAAGTTTACTTGAATAAATATCAACTGGCATAATCGATTGGCCATTTCGATTCAAATGTGATGCAAAAGAAATTAAAATTCACGTGGCTATGTGTTGAAGAAATAAAATATTCTTCAAGAATTTTCTTTTACAGCTTGTTCTCGTGAAAAAATGATCATTGTACCAACTAAGGTTAGGATTGTATTATCTAAAATAATTTGGAATATATACAAAAAAGTGATATGGGCTCGTTCACCTGCCATGTGGACCGTTTACTATAATGATTTAATAGATGTATCTATGGTATGGTCATATGTGCATTTATATCAACTTACAAATTGAATTTTGTAAAGTTTTTTGCTCGAATTATTAAATTAAGAAAACAATTCCAAACTATAAAGTCATGTTAATAATGCTAGTTGGTTTAGCAGAAATTGTATGTCTCCAATCATAGCTACACCATTGATTATGAGAACAAATCTCTCAAATAAAATTTGGTATGAGATGAGTTTATTTAACATGTATGCATCAACCCAACAAGGTTCTCCCAACACAATCGGTTCAGGGTCAGGAACCAAATAATTTCCATCTAAAAATTTAATGTGCGCATATAAGATTTTATTGCTCCATGCACCAAGATGGATCCCCAAATGAGGTTGAGGGTGAATGTTAGATTCCCTAACATTAGGGGGTGATATGTGTAGCAACTAAAAATTATGTGTGGATGAATTATCTAGATCCTCGTTAAAAGAAAATGTAAACTTGAAGTTCAAGAGATAATTCATTTTTAAAGTGTTGCAAGTAATTTGCCAAATGTATTTGCTGACCCGATATTTTAATTAAGCTGCAAATGCTCCAATAAAAAATCCTTGAATGACAGATTCTATGATACTCCAGAAGCGTGATAGACCAATTGATTTCAAATGTAAGACTCCTTGATAAAGGAGATGAGCAAATTATCAAAATGTCAGCTAATGAGGCGAGTGTTTTGAAAGAGCACTATGACATAACATTTCATAAAACCTTGACAGGAGGTTCAGTTACCTGAAAATGATAAAAAAAAATAAAGAGATCTCGATAAGTTATGTCGTATTGAAATTGATATCAAAATAACCGTAGACGACATATGTGATATGATGGAGCACTCAATGCTATAAATGGTTTTGAGAATCTTAGGTTCGAATCTGTCATATAGTGAGGACATATAAATGATTGATACTATTTAAGTATATTTTGTTTTACTTAGAAAAGTGATGCTTTTGAACATATAGTTCATAGATCAAAATATATGTCAGTGAGGGCACAAATGAATCATTGTGTGAAAGTATAACTGTAAGATATAAACTACGATTCGTGCCTCGGGGCATAAAGAATCTTCACATAAGTCCTTACATTATTAAATGGAGATATGTTCTCCAACGGTGGATGCAATGAGACTTATTTTAGTCTGACAATAAAAGAAATATTTGAATATGTATAATGACTAATTATCATGTCAAACTAGACGATAAATGTTGTATAAATCTGTTTGAACGATCTAAAAGCTCTTGAAATAATATCATTGAGTACTCAATGTTTCTAAGATTGCTTAACACATAGAAATAATCTTTTCGACCTCATGAAATAGATTATAAGTTTCATGTATTAGTTCAATTGGTGCACTTATAGATTGTAGGTTATGCAAATGCTAGAGGATTATTTGATAGACACAACAAAAGTTATGTGAAGGGATTGTCATATTATTGTTCAAGCTGCCAAGAAAGTAACATATTAAGTGACTCAACACATAGAAGATGTGAGTTTTTTGTAAAAGAAAAGACAAGCTTCGATAAAATATTAATGATTAATCTCTGAGTCAGAAACTATTTGATTATATAGATGCAGAATATTTGTTTGATCTGCATAAAGTTTAATCGTAAATGGGCTATTAATTTACATATGAAGGCACAACAATATCCTGACATTCAAAGATCAACACTAGTAACCCCTTCTTCAAATCATACCAAAATAAGATTGATCATGAAGTAAGTCGCAAGTATGTTTGGTTAGAATCATGACCTATCATATTCAGGAAGTTTGTTATTTTTCTTTAGCAAGGATATTCCAGCGATCACATACGAAAATAATATATAGCTTAATTGAATAGAGGATACAATCAAAGGAGATTAGACAAAACATATTTCACCAAAAGTTTTTTTCACATATGATCTTCAACAAAATGATGAGATAGACGTTCAAAGGCTCGTTCAAGTGATAATCTTGTAAACTTATTCATTAAGGATTACCAACATCAAAATTTGAGAAGTTGTTATATAAGATTGGAATGCATTGTCTCTAAGATATCAAGTAAAGTTTTTTATCAGGGGGTGAAAAATATGCGTTGTACTCTTTTCATTAACAATGGTTTTGTCCCAAATGGTTTTTTTAGGTTAGGTTTTTAACGAGGCAACATTCAAGCGTATTGAAAGATATTTGTACTCTTTTTCCTTCACTAGGATTTTTTTTCACGAATTTTTTTCCTAGTAAGGTTTTAACGAGGCATATCATCTATGGACATCTAAGGGGGAGTGTTATGAAATATTATAGTGTGGATGTCCACTACACCAAGAAGTTACTCACCCATTATCTGCACTACTTTTCTCATTATGAAGATGACCATAACCTCCATAACCTCCACCTTTATAGCCATTGTTCTTGTAACCTTTCACTTTCATAATCTCCCCACTATATTCATGTTAATGTTATGTTTATGATTAACCTTTTGAATGTCTCTATGTTGCACTATGAATAGAGATATAAGGGTTCATATTGTATACACTTGAAGATTGGGTGAATACTTGAAAGATAGAAAGTTATCTCATATTATTCTTCTTTTGTTATATTGTTCTTGTCTTCATCTTTATGTTATTCTTTTGTTCTTAAGTTTTATAACATACTACTAATTTTTTATAATTAATTATTGCTACAATGTCTTTCTAGAAGCTTGAAAAAATAGTTATGATTATCTTTTTACTGTTATAAAGAATTATTTAAATTTTAATAAAATGAAAATTGAATAAATAAATATTGTTTTTCAGAACTGATAAAAGAAATAAATAAACATAATACTTTATCATTAAAAATGAGAAAAATTGTATGAAATATCAAACTATTAATTCAAATTAAATGCTATAGCCATAATTTATTTTAATAGTAATTCGCAGCAAACATCTCTTTGTTTTGCCATCTGATTTAGTATATAATTAGCCATTTTCGGTATACAGTTCGTCATATTATACAGTTCGGTATAAAATTTATAAATTGCGTTCATATTTGTATAAAGCGAGAGAAAAGTGTATTTATACATATACAATTACATATATTTTCGTCCTATACAGTTATAATTATGCAAATTTAGATTTTATTGTACAAATTACCGTGTATAAATGAATTTATACAAAACTAAACAATTGTATAAAATTGAATGTCTGTAGCAAATTATATAAATCAAAAGCTCCATAGCAAACATAAAATTTGTTATAGAACGCAATTATGCAAAATATAGCTATAACATACAAATATGATTTTTATGTTTGTTATATGTGAAAGTTGCTCTTAAAAATGCAAATTAGTATTTATCCTTTAAATAATAATAATATTTTAGAATATTAATTTTTTCAATGATTTTCTAGAAGCTTGAAAAAAATAGTTATCATTATTTGCTTTTTATCGTCATAAAATTATTTAAATCCAAATAAAATGAAAAATTGAATAAATAATACTATTTTTCAGAAAGGATAAAATAAGGAATAATGCCTAAGTACCCCCTCAACCTATGCCCGAAATTCCAGAGACACACTTATACAATACTAAGGTCCTATTATCCCATGAACTTATTTTATTAATAATTTTTTACCCCTTTTCGGCCTACGTGACACTATCTTGTGGGCCCAACGATGGTTGACTTTTTTTTTTTAACTAATGCCACGTAGGCTAAAAAGGGGTAGAAAATTACTTATAAAATAAGTTCAAGGGGCAATAGGACCTTAATATAGTATAAGTGTGTCTCTGGGATTCCGGGCATAGGTTGAGAGGGTACTAGTGCATTATCCCATAATAAACATAACACTTTATCATTAAATATAAAATTAGCACTAATCCTTTAAAATAATATTAATTTAGTATATTAATTTTTTCATTATGTTTTGAATGATAAAGAGTATTATTTTCTGTCACGAGAAATATAACATTCAGTTTCCTCAGTTTAAACATTCAAAATTTTAAATTAAATATTTTTTTGTTTAATTTAAATCATAAAAGTTATGTAGGTGGTCATATCTTTAGGTGTGGCCTTTTTGTATGAGTTAATTAATAGATAAAAATATAAAGCATGTGAGTTGTGTAATGTTATTGTTGTTTTTGTTAATGATATTCCTATTTAGATATAGATCATCATTATTAATTATATTTTTGAAAGTAGTCGATATCTAATTAGTACAAAGCTTCATTTTTCTTCACTTATTTAACTTTTAATACATTCTAGAATATGCATAATTTTAGAATATAGTACAATATTTTATTGGTTATTGAAATTCTTTTCTATTTGTATTTTTATTTTATATTTTAATATTTAGTTAAATTAAATTTGTCTTATTTGGCAGGATTGAACTAGTAAAAAATATTTTAAAGAAGTTGCAATATGATTTACAAATTATATTTTAGTTTAGAGTGAAAGACTATTTTTTAAAATTAGGATCAAATTGAGCTATGAATTTGAAGTTTATTTAATTAGTACAAATATCAATTCAACACATATCACATATACTATTTATATTTTATTTTCATTTTTTTTAATGATAAAGAAAACTAGCAATCACTATCCTTTTGGGTGTGCACAGACTTATACTAGGAGAAGGAGAAGTTGTTCTAATAATGTTTCGTATCTTGAAACATATCCTCAATGTATATAAATTTGGGTAAAAATATTAATCGCATTAACTATTTATTTAAATTCAAAACATTATATGTGTGCAACACATAAGTACTTTTCCAATGAAAAAAAAAACTTTATAATAGCTTAACATAAATATATTGTAACATTAAAAATGTAGTTGATCGATAATCATTAAAATAATATTTTAATAAAAAAGTAATTATAAATTTTGAAAAAGAGCCTAAAATACTTTTAAAGTATTGAAAATGGTAAAAAAACTACCATTCATTCACCTATTGGCTTCAAAATGTCTTTCTCATCCACCTATTTGGCTTGTCATCCATCTTTGGGATCAAAATTGACTACTTACTTAACTATTTTAAATTTAAACTATTTAAATATTTTTTTAAATACTTGACACTTCACTATTGATTATAATTTAATTTATTAGTATCATTATAAAATAGCTCACCATCCGCGCAATTAATAAACCAACTTTAATAACAAAATCGCCCTAAACACTATTAGTACACGACGAAATTACAGATTCATGAAAATGACATCCATAATTATTCGAGCTTGAATTGAAGCCCCAATTAAATTCAAGATGAGCCGCTTATTTGGAGTAAATTTTCAATAGGATTTCAAGCTTGAATTCGAAATTTATGATTAAAGATTAAAAAATAGTACATCCCGAATCAATTCATACACTTTTTTATATAACTTTTAAATATTTATAATTTGTTTTAAATATTAAGACTTCAATATTATTTTTTTTAAAATTATTTATTTAGTATCATTACATAATTGAGACGAACGAAACAATTAAGATGAAAATAGTCATAATTTTAAGTTTATCGGTAATTTTTATATACACTTGAATTATAATATGTTTTGATTGCGAACTTGAATGTATGATAATGTACTTCTATAGACATTTTCGTCTCAAATTTTTAGAAACACTCATTGACAGTTATTGCATTAAGTAATGTGGCGGGTTTATTAATTGGATGAGTTTAATTAGTAATGAGTGAGTAGTGGATTGATTTATAAATTATATTAATAAGTTAAGTTATAACAAATAGTTGAGCGTCACGTATATAAAATAATATTTAAAATAGTTTAAATTTAAAACCTAAGTGGTCAATTTGAACTCAAAGATGGATGATAAGAATATTTTGAAGCCAATAGATAAATAAAAAGAGTATTCTGGAGCCAATAGGTGGATGAATGCTAGTTTTTTTTTTTTTTTACCATTTTTCTAATACTTTAAGATTATTTTATGCCCTTTTTCCGTATAAATTTTTATAATGTATTATTATAAATATTTAAACAATATATTAACAAGTAAAGAAATTTTATAGATCTTTTTATTTAATCATTATGATATTTGTACAGATAAGAATACTAGTACATAATAATTCTTAAAATAATCCACTATGTCAATGTTCATTTCAAATTTGATTTAAATTCGAAAGTCACTAGGCTCCCAATCATCATCCAAATTTTAATCTCATAAATTTAACACAATCAATCATATAAGAACTACTTATCTTACATCACATAAATTCAAGAACAAACTCACCAACAAAGTTCGAAGATTACTTCTACAAGCTATCCCCATAATGATGGTATGTTTACCAAATTAAAATGTCACAGTGAGACTTCACTTTCATCATATAAATGTTTCTTAGGCTGTTGAAAAGGTGTAAATTTATCATGTTAATAAATTGCTGGATTTTTTTTTTTTAATTCAAAAGGCAAGGACAGATGCAAGAAAACATACATACCTGTGAATGATGGAAATAAATTTGAAAAGAAAAATGTTTTTAAAAAATTGATTAGAAGATTAATCTTGAAGGGTTTGTCTTCACTGTATGGAGAAGAACAATTTGCTTATTTATCTTGTTTGGAGAATGAAAAAAAAAATGAAGAAAATATCTATAATTTTGCTTAGTGATTTGATTTAATTAATGAAAAGATTTTTAAAAATCAAGGTTTAAAACGATCACGGTGGGACTCGAACCCACAATCTCCCGCTCCGGAGGCGAGCGCCTTATCCATTAGGCCACGCGACCCCTTGTTGACTACTTTTAAGATATATGTTACTTAGTAGAATCAGTACGTATAAGAAGTCCCTCCCTTCTCCTTCTTTTTAACGTGGCAAAATAATTTGATGGATCATTATACTTGTATGAGTTTGTATTTTGAATTCTTTTTACTTAACTATTTACCAACTGAAATTTTAAACTCAATAAAACTCAACACTTTAAACCCCTTTGATCTTGTCTGAAATTTAAACGCACGATAAAATATGTCATCACCCACATACAATTTTAAATGACACGTCACTTATTATTTAATTCTTTAAAATAAATTTTATATATATATATATATATATTTTTTCCCGCTCTATCTTCACCTTCATATCACTTGACAAACGCATGTAAAACCTTTTCTCTATGGATGTCAGTGAATCATGATTAAAGTATTTCAATATATTATAATATTTAAATACAATTTTATCCAACATACTTCATCTAATTTATATTCAACAATTACTTTTATCCTTTTAAAACTACAGATGAAACACTAACTTTTCTAGCAATTTTAACAACAAAAAGAGTTCAGGATATTAATTAGGCATATTTCTTCCCTGAAATTGGGTATTAAATCAATTTTCTCGATTTTCCTTTGCTCATTTTGTTCTCATGGTTTGCGCAATTTCGTTTCTAATTTGGCATAAGAGTAAATCATAAAAAAGGAAAAAGAGAAAAAGAACTAGAAAGGAGTGGAGGAAGGGAGAATGAAAAGAATGGGGGATTGGGTGAGGGAAGATCATGGAAATGGGAGCGGTGGGGGAAAGAAGTAAGAGTGAAGTTAATAATTTTAATTTTAATTTTGTTCTTTTTATTATATCTTCCTTTTCTTTTAATTATTTTTAGTCTAAAATTTTATTTTCATGCTCTTTTATTTATTTATTTATGAAGTAACATACTTATGTCAAACTCAACAGTTAAGTTGTCACATAAGTTTGCATTGGTCAAAAGGATTTAAGATGTTAAATTTTATTGACTTAAAGGGTTCATTTGAAAAAAAGGTAAGTCAAAAAGTTTTGAATACAAACACATACAAGTAGAAGGGCCTACCAGACCATTTCGTATTTTTGTTATATAACTTACTTTATAGTTTCATAACACATTGTTAGAAGAGACTAACCAATTAAGTTAGACCGATGGGTAATTGTTTATCATGCTAAAGTAAATAGACTATTACATGCTTTTAATAAACAAATCATTTCAAAAACTATAGGCATAACAGAGGCATACCATAATCATGCTACTTACATCAATAATAGACAATAATTATGCTTGTGCTAAACAACATGCAATTTTTCTAGAACACATAAATTATTTGGTAAAATTTAATTCGATACATACTTCTTGAAGCGTGAGAAGATATACTGCTTTGAAACTCTCTCAATACTTAAGTGGACAATATTGAATAGAAAACTTATTTTATTTCTTGATTAAAAGAACCTCTACTTATAGATATTTCTTCCAGTCCAAAAGGGAGAAGAAAACTCACATGTATCTCTCATTTCCCCCTTAGAAATAAGATTTCATGTTCTAGTTAAATATGAGTATTGTAGGAATTGTTGTTGCTTTCTATTACCATGATAAATTACAAATCATTCCACTAGAAAATCATAATTGCACTCATTTATTTGTATTTTGAAATTGTCACGACCGGGGATTTAAGACTAGCCTCTTAGCATTCGTCATAACATTTCATAGGTCAAAATGCGGAAAAGTCAAAACTTTTATATACTGAGGTTTACATAGACCTCTCACATATTACTTAGGGATTTTACTTAGACTCCTCGCATAGGAAGCTTACATAGGCTTCTCGCTTAAACAATATACGTAACATATAAGAATTTAGTCTATAATACCATCTCACATCAAACCATCTAAAATGAGTAGAAAATTCGGGCAAAGCCCTAAATACAAATATCATAATTGCCTCATCGGGCTTGCAACAATATCTTCAACAATAAGAGATAAAATAATGTCTTTAGACTATAGCAAATCCGACTAGGATAGATAGAAGGAAACATCGTCGATTATTGAGGACTCACCAATCATTTTGGGAAAGATGTCCAGGTTTCTTGCAATTTGGCCTTGATACCTCAATGGTCCAAACCTACATTGTTTGATAAAAAGGGAAAGAATATGGGTTATTAGATCCAATTGTACTAACTATGGGAATATATGCACTATAATCTTTGGAATCATGCTAAAAGAGACATTTAGTTCAACATCATGCTAAATCACTTTTAAAAGCTTTCATGCACAATTAGCAACACATATAAGCAATTAGACACAAAATCACACAATACAAGTCCATATCCAACATAGGACCCATATCATGATAAAGTCAAGTCAACATGAATTCTATCAACATCAGGTCATATCACATGAATATTGACATATCAAGATCATATAACCAAAGAAACTCCAACATAATGTCACAACAATAAAGTACGTACATGGGTTCATATCATCACATTATACAAGACTCTTACTCACAACCCCTTCCCAAGCTCACAAGTGCAATGCCTATGTGAAGTCCCATAAACCCACATAGTTAAGAAAACAAGGAAAGAGATTATAAGTAATGCCTAACTTCACATAACATAGCATCAAGAGTAGTCATCATCATATATAACAATATAGACCAAAAACATATTCATAAGTGAAACTAACATCATATAGAATCATCAACATGTAAAGTCAACATATGCATATCATTGAAGTCATAAGAGCATATTAACATCCTCCTAGGACTTCCCTCAAGGCCAACTAGTGCAATGCATAGGTAGAGTCTCATACCCCTACATATACTAAGAAGAATCCCTTAAGTCACCCTAGTTATAGTTCACTTTATTACTTTTATTTTATTTTCGGAACAATTGCCTTAACAGACAAATACCGTGTGAGCTAAACATAGAATCTGGTGTGATGAAACCCTACACGGAAAGAAGGTGGTCTACTTGCTAAGGTAGGATCAAAACATGAACATATCATTATAGGTGGATCCACTAGCTAGTATTCCTATGGGGGCAACATAGTTAAAGAACTAGGAGACATACTAGAGACCCTATTTATGTACAATGTCATTGTAATCTCCATCTCATGAAAACCAATGTGAACCTACCTTTACACATTAGGAAGGGACACCTTTCATAACTAGTTCACTCGGTGCTAAGCTAAAGTCCCTTTTTGAAATGTCTTTCATTCATTCTTAATCATCATAACTTAATATAGGTCATATGATACTAGCCCCTTGTATATTCATAGTCATTTAGCTCATTAGGTAGTGCATGAGAATATCCTTTCATTACAACCCTTCATTAGTGAGATTAACACACCATCATCATCATATCATATTAAGGCACATAAGTGATTCACGATCAACCTTATATCATCATACCTTAATCATAATCTCACAATCCATATAGTCAAGACATTTCAATTACATTCATCATTCCATCACCTACCTAATCTAATCACATGTACTACTTCAAGTGATAATCATAATCAAGTATAAACCATCACAATTGAAGTAAGGATTCAAGATCACTAAGTCTTACCAAGTCACCTTCAAAAGTCTTCTTCAAGGTCTTACCTCTAATTCATCACAATTATCCTATAACTCACTCATCATCATCATCATAATATAGTGAATTGAATAATAACATAACTAATTATATCAATTCTAATATTCTTCAAGTCCAATTCATAACTAGGGTTTGGATAAATGATCTAATTCATCACAAAACAAGGCAATGATCAAGAACTACTACAATTATACTATAAACAACCATATTATATCCTTAATAATCAAAAGAAAACCAATAACAATTCAATTTGAAAGATCACTTTCGGAATAAGAAGGAAACCCATGTTTTTGACATCTTTGGAAATCAATTTGAAGGAGCCTCTTGGGGAAAGAGATTCCAAGAGTGAAGAGTTACCATACCTTAACAATCCTTGAAGATTGATGGAGAGAAAGTTGAATTCTTGCAGTCCTAATGCCCTTGAACCTTGTCTTCAATGGTGTTCTTTGGGGAAAGAGGGATAATGTAGAGAGAAGGTGGAGAGACTTGAGTTTGGAAATTGTGGGGTGTTGGGTTAGAATAATTAGGTTTATCTCTTATATAACCCCTAACTAACTTAATTAGACATCCATTAACCCTTAATTAATTAACTAACCACCTAACTAATTAATCCCCTCAACTTAAAATCTTGACAGTAACACAGACCCTGACCTACGAAACCTCGACCTATAGTCCGTAGGTCCAACGACGGCACAGTATGGTGCAACCTTCGTTTGCGATAGAGACTTGGTTTTGGGTGAATTGTTGGAGAATTGTAAGTGATGGCAAACGACCACTGTCGACGGAGCGTCTATCAATCGAAGGCTCATCGATTGTCTCGTCATTTGCCTACTGTTAATTTGACAGTTTTGAGTCAAATGAAGGGTGATCTCCAAGGACCCTTAGGGTCATCCTGGGGGAGTCATACCCGAACTTTTCGATCCTAAACACATTCTAATATCATTTTAACACCTTTCTACAAATTTTCATTAATGTTTGACTCTTAAAACCCCATGAAACATGCCTAGACACACTAATACACATTTCACAATTCACCAGACGTCATGGACGTTTCTAAACGTTTTTACTCTAACACTTCCTAAATGTTTCAAATACATTATTTGAGTCCTATAAACATTGTTCTAAATCTTAACTCTTCATGTGAGGCTCTAGATTAGCTCTTGGACTTCCAGAGTATTACAATTATGTAATTTTTCATATTAAGATTACATATTCTAATCAATTAATTAAATTACTAAAGAATTTAATTCAAAGATTAATTTTCTTTAGATCATTGTTTAGATTATTTAATGTGTTCGAATTCATAAATCTACTTGCAAGGTTTTATACAATCAATATTTAAATGTTTCTCAAAAAAGTATATCAACAATCATTATATTGAGACACATATTTCATCTACTAACTAATTATTTCACTAATATGTATTGCTATATTCTAATCTATTAGATATATTGACCCATCTTTGAATCTCACCTTTTATAAATCAAAATGAAAGTTAATGTGTACTAATCATAATAGTTATATTAGGATTGAGAGTATAAATATATTTAACATTTTAAAGAATATGTTTTTGTCAATCAATCTAAAACCATTATCTCTACTTTGTCTCATTCAAAATACATACAATATATATTTATCATCACAAGAAGTAAAAACTATACTATTTCCATAATCAAGATGAATTATATATAATATTGATTTATAATCATATCGACAACATGTCCATAATTTTCATCTTAATGATAATTTTGGGCTACAATCATACCCTTTCATGATTGAATTATGGTACAAAAGTTGGGGTGAAATTCTGATTTGAAAGTTGAAGTTTGGGTATCGCATCAATTGTTGATTGTCAGGGTCGGATCCTTATTTGGAAGTCAGATCTCTTTCGAGTGTCGAAGTTGAAATCTAAATTGATGGATCGTGTCCAAGTACGGGTATCAGGGTCAGGTCTTGGTTGGATATTTGGTTTCAATTCCAATGTCGGGTCAGGTATCAGGTTAGAATTCATTGGGGTTGTGTCCTAGTTCCATGTTAGGGTCATGTCCTAGATCGATTATGTAGGTTGTTTTCTAAGTCAAAATTTATTTTCTACTCTCTTGTAAAAATATAAATGATATTATCTTTAAAATGTTTTTCATTCACAAACCAAACACTAAAAAATATTTTTTCAAAAAATATTTTCTACTCACCAACCAAATATAAGAAAATAATTCAGAATTTCACTTATTTTCTAGGGAAACATTTTTTGGGAGATCATTTCTATGGACAACATTTTCCTTCAAACAGAACACACCCTAAGGCTTCATATATTTTCTATTAGTTGGTTGGTCCACCGACTTTAGAAGAAGTATTTACTATTTAAAAATTTTAGGAATAAAAAATATAATAATCATATTAGCATTATATAACTACAATTTTGTTATTTGCGCTGCCATAGCTATATTATGATTGTCATGGAGCATCTGATTTGTATAATTCGGAAAATACATTCCATCATATACAAATTTTATTTTTAAAACAAATTAACTAAAAAGGCCCTAATTTTTGTTACTAAAAATAAAAAGATTCTCATTAGTCACGCAGTTTACATTTTAATAGAAGTTCATTTCTTCAATGAGTTCTTCAGCAAGATAAACTCCATTGTTAGTGGGTTCTTCAAATTGACTAATCTAGAGCAATACAAGTAGTAGAAATTAGAAATCAACATTAGGTAATGGTATTTAATGCTTAAAATCGTTTTGATTTTGCCTTTGTGTGAATGAAATTGATGTAAATCAGGATTTTTGAAACTCGGATTTGGTTTTGAACATTCGTGAAAACTAATTTTAATTGTATATTGCAATAGTTTCTTCTTTATTCACAGTTCCAACTATATATTTTTATGTAATAGATTCAAAAACATATGATTGAAAAAGTCGCACTGCATTCAATCAAGTTCATCATTTTGAATTCTGCAAAATATATTTGATTATAACATTTCGGGCTGAAATTGTTGTTCGTATTTTGATTATAAATTTGAATTCTTGACATTTATTATGTGTTTGTAATGTATAATATCATCATAATCTATAATTTTGGTACTTTTTCTTCTCAATTTGTATATATGATCGAACATACACATATACAATGGTTGATAGTTTATAAATTCAACTCTAATGACATGAATTAATATGGTCTATATAAATTGAACTGAAGAATTAAAATATAGAATTTTATTTATATACATATTACACACAAATACGTTTCTTTACATAACAATTGACAAGACTACATAAAATAACAAACATATACAATTATATATATATTAACATAATAACATAACATATACAATTATATATATTAATATATATATATATATATATATATATATATAT